>JAQQZZ010130382.1:0-13841 GCA_030265115.1 Mopalia vespertina | reverse complement strand
AAGGGTATTTCACTTATATGACAATGGATTATCCACTTCACACTGTTTCTTGCTCATTACATTTGAAAAGTGGGAGGAAACTTTGTAAAATGCCGGAGCCACATCTTGTGACACTCATATACCTGATGGTCAACAGACGAACTCGATTCTGTGTAAGGTACATCAAAGTAGGATTAATAAGCGCACATCCTAACCACTAAGCGCCCTGTAGTCACCAGAAAACTTCCCAGGGTCCCAGGGTTGAAAGATGGCCTCATTGGGCGAAGGGGGTTCAGAAGTCAATGGCACAGGAGTGTTATCATAAAGGAGACAGTGTTAGTTATAATGTGTTCAATTGTTGGTTCAAAATTATGGTCTCACTCAAGGATATCTCACTTACAAGACGAGGTATTGTTAACTCCTTACTCTGCACGTAACAAGCTTGTGTCTGTTGCCTGTGCCTTATACTGATGAAACTTAACTCTAAAATGTCTACAATCATTGGGTTAGACAGAGGGGTGTCTCAGTGTCTTTAGGGTACTCATGTAGCCTTTTGAGACACCCTGTTTCAATCAAATTGAACATAGGACATATAGAGAAAATTTTAAATGATTTTGTAAAAATGGTAATTTGAGACACCCTCTTCTTTATTTCTGGCTAACACTTTGACTACAATTGTCCATCGAAGCACTTTTGAAATAAAATTGTGCGATGTGTTAGTCATGTGGAACAATTGTCATTTGATTTTGAAAGAATTGCTTACACAGAATCACTCTGTGTGCAGCAAAGCAGTTGCCAACAGGAAATGTCTTGCAATTAGTCCCTGACTGAAAATCTCTTGTGTGTGGCAGGTTTTAGACTACAACAATGACCTTTTTGTGGATATAGTGCCATTGTCCTGATCAACAACCAGGTATCAATTCAATAGGACATTCAACTCAGCGTTGATTAATTGAAATTCAATTTCTAAGAGTACATTTTGTAAATATTAACACTTGTCAGAATGTTTACAGAGGAAAAGTGAAACCTATAGCCAATGATTATCTAATCAATATTTGAAGGTAAAAAGCTTTCTAATGAGAGAAACGTAGTACTACTTTAACAGACTATGAAGAGAGCCAGAATGTAACATAATGATTGACAACTGGAGATTAACGCAGTGCTACGCACGGTTGCCCCAAATCAGCTTTTATTAACAAATAAATACGATTTTACGTAGTATTAAATGGTGTTCAAACATTAAAATAATACTGTCGAAATAAAAAATATTCAATGTGTACAGAGCTTGTGTTAGCCAAGGGAAATAAGGCAAACATTTCGAATTCAAAGTAGTGGAAGGTTGGGAAGGAACTTTCTTGTTTCTCTGGTACTCTCAGAGCTCTGGGGTTTATAGACTTCCAAATGTTGAGTTTTTTACTGACAAAAAGTCAGGTTTTTTAGTGTCATTTTGAATTTTTTTCATTTTTAAATGACCAATTATTTATTTTTATCATACTTAAACATAAGAATGGAGTCTGAATTGAGTTTTTTTTATGAGGCGTTAAAATGATGTCTCAAACTGAGTTTATTCTCCAGCTTAACTACCTATTTAGTGTTACTTTACCCCTTGAATAATATAAGTTATATAACCAATATTGCTAGAGAAGTAATACTAAAAAAAGTTAAAGCTCAAAATATCCTGCTAGGTCACATTTCCACAACAGTTAGATGTACTTGTGACAGGTGAATAAGAATAATAGCTAAATTTTGATGATCTTATGCTCAAGCCTTCAAGACCTATAAATAACACCCCAGATCTCTTTTAAATTTAAAACTACTTCTCAACTTACTCTTTGCTTATAAAGTTGAGGAAGGAATTAATGAAAAGCTTCTAAATACTGCTTCCTAGGGAAATAAAATAGAAATTATGCAATTCTGTAATTGATGCTAAAACACCTTATTTTGGACAATTAGGCCTCTTTAAGGGTATTTCATTTATATGGAGGTGATGTCTTCAAACAGTAAAAAGTCTTAAAATCTGAACAGAAATGAATCATCTAACAATCTAGATACTGGTATACACTCAGAGACAAGTTTTTCCATGGTTCTTAATGTTGTTCCCCTATATACAGGGCAAAACCCATATTTGTTCTCCGTGTACATCATAACTAATAAAATGTCTGCATAACAGGGGTTAATCTAATCATTTGGTGGTACATCTTGGGGGAAGCAAAACAATTCAAATGTCAGCTTTTTTTACATATACGAGTTTATGACAATGGATGACCGTACTGGTCCAGTTACTAAATCCTCTAAAAGTCATCCTGAGCAAAGCAAATACAGAGACAGGGTCATGATAGTGCCATACAGCACAACACAACAACAGCAACAATAGACAAACCAACATCAAAAGAAATCCAGGCGTCAAGTTCTGTTTAATTTGAATAAATTAAGAACCGTGATTTTGGATGCCGGCCAATAGGTCATGCCTCATTGGGTTCAATTATTAAACTATATCAGCTTGAATCAGTGGGAAAATTTGCATGTAGCAGAAAGTAGCAATAAATAGAGATTAAGTGAAATAATAAACTGAATAGCCTACCAATCTATCACGGTTCATATGAACAGGTGGGAAGAAAGTAATCAGGTGAATATTTACATGTGCACGTGTTGTCGCATTGTCCAAAACAGGATGCCACCAAAATCATAAATGAAAAGCTTTCAATCGATTGAATATCTATAAGCAAAAGAATAATCAATAAATATTATACATTTAAAAAGCACTGATAAAAGATGACATTCTCTTTAAGATTGAAAACATATTAATATTTCTCATGCCAGTGTGATTGCTTTTAGAAATATTTCTCATACTATATTTTTAAAATGTCACAGACATTTTTGGGGCAATAAAATAATGGAGACTGTTTACAAGAAAACAGATGGTCAACCATATAGACTTACACCTGTTATATTTTATATGTGAAAAGATCCTATTAAATGGTTCCCTCAATGTTAAATTACAGATGTTTTGGAAAGGTTTTTGTGCTTACAAAATTAATGAAATCAAATTAAAAAATAAAAAATAAATAATAAAAGAATTTTTTTTAATTGTTATACCTGATTTCTTTTTAGTCTGTTTATAGAAGAATAATGGACTAGTAATCTAGTATTGAATAAATACAGTATTTTCGTGTTATTCACATAGATTAACCATGCGGTGCAATTAATGTATTCTACATGAAGGATATGATCTGAATAATTTCAAACCATTATGCTGTGTGCAAATAATAGCAAATATTTACAACTAAGGTACTTTCAGTTGAAGATTGGAATCCCTGAGTATGCACACATGCTATGTTTAAGTCGCACATTTTCTACTCCTTGTAAATTGGAATTACCTTCTATCTCCATAACAACTCAAGATAAAGATCTACTCAGAATCTTGTCTCTGAGATTTTATCTAGAACATGAGATTATTCATCGGTTTTTATTTTTAATCGACATCCCTGTCTCAGTTTTACCAATTTAAGGAAACATGATTTATTGTTCTTTCAGTCCTGCATTGCCAGAAGTCATGATGGTATCATCAGTCCTGATGATAGTGTGATAAAGAACCAAGTATCACAAAAAATGTCACATGAAGTTCTGCTGGTTTGGAGTTAATAACCGATAATTCTTTTTGTGCTGAAGTCACAAACAGGAGTAGCTTTCAATCTCCCATACAGCATCTGTACGCTTGGCTATTAATATGCATGTGAATTCTTGTTGCACGTGTCCATGCTAATGACAACAATAACCACCACAGACTTTAGAATACATGACTCATACTCTGCGATTAATTAATAGTCTACATTCATTTATCAAGATAATATTGATTTCAACGAGAATCCATTATTACTGTCGCTTCTATAAACACATGGTGACACATCACAGCACAGTCATCATGGAGCCTTTGTCTGCGTCATTAGGAAAAACGTCCCACGGAACAGAGAGCCCTGAGGCATCAAAAGGGTAGCCTACAGTGGCGTCACAAGTCAATGCAGCCCAGGACGCTATTAAAGAGACACAAGCCCTGATAACTACACAGTTATCATGCATAGTGGAACTTGTCTTTGGAGTTACGAGTACCATGTATTTGTAACTTTTAATTTCTAAAAAAGTGTTTATCCATATGCAGTCAACCTTTTCAAGACGTACATGGAGAAAAGCTCTGATAAATATCACAAGGTAAGGCATATTTCAATTATATCCAAAGCTGATTTTGTATTCTTTATACAGCACAAAGTGGTTGCACTTCTGTGTAGAGAGCAACACTATAGCTGGCTTCAACTACAGCGGTATCACTTTTTTCAAAACTGTTTGTCAATTTGTTTAACAAAAGGTAACACTTTAGTCTTAGACCAGCTAGTCTGTCTCACAAGTCTGTCATTTGATCAATATCAGGGATGCCTGGCAAAAGGGGATGATTCCCAACTGGGTCACTCCAATGTAGTGCCTATGAAATTGCACAAAGTTACTCTAGATATGCACTGACTAACATCTATCAATTTCAAGTTGTTTAGTTGCCATTGGCTTAAATAACAGACTATTTTATTTCTACAAGAAACGAAAGCAGATCTGCTAAAGCATATGGTGGCATTGATCTTTGCAAATGTGGCTTCAAGTTTTTTATTTTTTGTTTTTTATTATTTTTAAACAGGTAGGTTTCAATTCACTGATTGACATTTTAAGTATTGATAATACTACATGTACACAATGATTGTCTTCTACGCACTTGGCGTATAGCTGAATGAACAGCACATGAGCATGAGTCACTAGTTAACAGGTATTGTTCAGGTAAACAAAAGAAAAACGTTTTTATGAAAAAGTGTGAGAAGCAGGGTAACATTAAGGGACGTGTAAAGGGATAAACCAGTCAACAATTACTTGTCAAAAAGTCAGATGTTTTATTATGGAATGAATTGTGAATTTAAGTGTTAAAAAGTTAAGCCAACAGGTATTGTTAACCAGGTATGCATAAATAATGGATTTTAAGGATAAGTAAACAACACAGTGAAGTATATTTAATTAAAAATGAGTTCATCAAAAAGCAAAGTAGCATTCTAGTTACTGAAAAAGTAAAATATAATACAAAATTAATTAAAATTCCTTCTATGTTATTAAAAAAGTAATGGAGTCCAACAAAAAAGGGCTCGATGTAATACTTGTATCCATTAAATAATCTGTGTCTAACTAAATAACATTTAAAGCATCCAATGAACTGAGGATAATAATAAGGGAGACGAAAGAGCTTCCAGTACAGCAGGAGGTATACAGTGACATATAGAAAACATGTGTACCGTCTCTATCATGCCTAGTGAGCTTTTTCAATTTGTTTCTTCAAGTTCACAAATGCCATAAGAATTATAGAATTTAAATGTTACTTTTTTAAAAAGGAATGTATTTATTTAGAAGCAACTATGTGTCATTTGTGGATAATCAAATAATGAAAATAAAGATATAAAAAGAAACAATAAATTGTTGCACGATTGGGCACCAAAACCAAAGTGTTTTTTGATGAGCTCATGAACAATAGAATGTGCCCGGAATGACCCTAGAGTTGACAATAGCTCTAACTGCAGGTGCGAGTTAAATGTCTTGATTTGAATATTTTCTTCTTGTCAACGGCATGTTTACAAAGATGTTCTGACACCTCAATAATGTAGCCCTTGAGACTGTATTGAATAGACTTCAAGAGCTTGCATAATAGTTGAGTTGTTTGCACTTCACAATAGTTGAGTTGTTTGCACTTCACAACACTGGTCGATCATAAGACTACCTGGGGCAAAAACTAATCCCTCAAAAACTTACCTGGATAAAATACCTGTAATTAACTAGTGAGATAACAGAGGTTAAGTACTGTGAATGCTCAGTTCATGGGCATGAAGGCGGGCAGCCGAAGGAATTATGGAAGATCCCTTGTTTAACATATAAACACCATTTCCAGGTGGAAACACAACAGAGAACAAACCCTTATTGAACTGATAGCACAGGCTTATGTGTCACCATCAGGTGTAAAATGACCTAAACAGGCTATAAAGACAGGTTAAATATTTAAGTTAAACGTAAATCAAATATGGGCTAAAATACTTTTTAAATTCACTATTATTCAAAACTGTAGAGGGTAACTATTTCTAACGAATAAATACATTTAAACACTTCTGGGGTTCAGTTTATTTTAACCTATATCTGAGCATTTGTGCAAATGCTACATATTTGTCACATGTTTTTTTGCCATTTTTCTATGCAGGTGTCTGTAGGTTGCCCTTAGCCAATCAAGCTTAAGAACTATTCAGAAACTTGTCTCTGGCAGTTTATCTAGAACATTTATCAGTTTTTATTAATCTACATCCCTGAGCCAGTGTGATTTATTTTTAGAAATATATGAAAAAAATTGGTCAATACCTTTAGACCCACATCTAGTGAAATTACCAGTAACAATAATTGCTAACTCGCCTTACTTTGAATATAAGAAAATACAATCCAATTTAAATGATATATGTTCTGATACACAACATAATAGTGTACCAAAATGTGTTTACAGCATAGTAATCACTCAGGTTGATTTCAAATGCATTACTTAAGTTATGTTTGCCAGGTTTGTCAAAAGAGAAATATATCGAACCAAGAAAGTGTGACAACATTGTTACAGAGCACATTTTCTTAGCTTTGAAATAAAGGTGGTTATTTACAACCCAAGTGTTACTTCAGGGTTATGTCAGTACAAGGCATTCAAAGAGAATGAAATATATCAGTTACCTGAAGTGGTGACAGCACCAGTACCTGGAGTAAATACTCCATTTATTCTTCAAAGGTATTAAGAAAATTCCAGAGTACTTAAGAATTAAATTTACTTTATTTATCAAGAAAATAGTCTTTAAACCCAACAAAATGCACATCAACAATTGAATTGCATTACTGGATTTTATAGATAATTGAGACACAAACAGGTATTTTTGGTTGTTTAAAGCTGAGAATAACTTCTTGACCAATAGTGCTGAGTATTTAATCCTATATTCAGACAATATTTTTCTAAAATGAAGCCCAAACATAAATGTACATTTTAATTCAAGTTCTTCAAATGTAACTTGAACTAGACATCTAAGTGGTTACGATTTCAATCCTCATCAACTTCACTTAGAAGAAAAGACAATTCTTTAGAGAGTTAAAGGTAGTAGATAGCTCACCTGATTACATACCTGTGAATTGTATTGACAGTACTGTTGTTCATGTGTCACACTTCACTACTTATACAAACTCAACCAGGCGTTAACACAGCCAAATTCCTCAACAGAACCATACGACCTACATGTCAAGTCATAGAAACATCACAAGAGTAAACATCATATAAAAATATTTATAAATAAGTTTTAAAATTGTTTAGGGCAAATTATACATAAACAGCATTTAGTAATTAAATACGTTTGGTATAATAATAGGCCAGTAGGCTATAGCTGTAGAAAAATGTCCTTATTTACACAAAATATAATGATTCCTATTTCAGTTTTCGAGCGCATGGCAAATATAAATCCTTGCATTAGCGAAATTAATCCCAGAGTGAAAACAGAACTTTGGAACTAATTGTACATATAAAATACAGTGGCGAAACAAGTTGGCAAACTGTGACGATTATATATAATAAAATCAATACAGTAATGGCTGTGCTGTATAATATATCATAAGTGTGGAGAGCTCTTGGATGATTAATCAATACTATTTAACCAAATCGTATTTCTTTCCTTCATCGCACTGTAATTTCTCTCTACCTCTCTAATAACGCTCAACCAAATCATAATTTCTATCCTACTCCAGTATATTGCTTGTCCAAATTGAACGATTTATACCATGTGAATGCCTTCGTGCTGAAATAAACCCGTCCATCCAATCTACAAAAATCACAGAGCTTCAATACCAACATTTTACATGGTGGAACTAGATTTAACCGTGTCGACTTTCTTAATTTTTTTATTACACAAACTTATTCTATTTATATTGATAAAGCAAACCGTGACATTTATTATGCTTTCTATATTTGAGTACCAGTACTCAGTAAATTTATAGTTAGAAAGTTTACAAGTTTTCTGAATACTTACAAGTACTCATTTATAATGGTTCTACTCCCAATATTGGGCCCACGGCCGTGGCTTAGTGGTAGCATGTACGCTTACTAATCCTACTGCAATTTACCGTTCACAGGATTGAGTCCGTCTGTTGACCATCAGGTATATGAGAGAGTGGTTTTGACAAGGTTTCCTCTCGGTTTCCACCTTAATGGGGCAAGGAACAGTGTGAAGTGGACAATCTGTCGTCATATAAGTGAAATACCCTTGAGTATGACGTTAAACTCAATCAAACAGAGAAACAAACAAACTCCTAATATTATTTGTTGTAAGTATTAGTAACTTTGTTGTAATTTACGTTTACATTCACACACATCTAGGTCACACAACTGCCAACATCATTGTTATCACAGTTAATAAAATTGTCTTCAGTATCTTTGTTTGTTTGATTGGGGTTTAACGTCATACTCAAGGGCATTTTACTTATATGACGACGGATTGTCCACTTCACACAGTTCCTTGCCTAACTTATATGACGACGGATTGTCCACTTCACACAGTTCCTTGCCTAAATACTTCGGAAAACCGAGAGGAAACCTCATAAATACCACCCCCACGATTGCCAGAGCCACATCGTGTGACTCACTCATATACATGATAATCGACAGGCGGACTGGTACCCATGGACAGTACATCGACTTAGGATTAGTAATCAGGCAAACTAACCACTAAGCCACAGCCATGGGCCCCCTGTCTTCAGTGCTTATTCAAATAATGTTTTAACACTTTGAACATAATTGTTGGTTGGTTTTGAATTAATCTGTTATTTGAAATCAGAGAAAGAAAAGAATATTTATTGCAGTGATAATAGTTTACTTAAAAACATAATTAATTATTCTCTTATACATAATTATGTAACCTAGTGTCAACAAAATTTTTCAAACTTTTTCAAAAACTACCAAAACAGGCACTTCAATTATTTCTGATCTAAATGTTTCAATTTGTCAAAGCTCTCTTTTTATGAAACACAAAGTGATGGTCTAAATAATTTGAACTATTTATTTTCACTAAACTGCCTAGGCTCCTACAGGCCATTCATTATCTTCCGTCTGTTCTAAATACTATCAATCACCTTTCTCACTACATGCAGAGTTATATATCACTAAAATTAGCCAGAGAAAAAACCCATTAGTTTCACACTTTCTTTTTTCATATCTGATCATTGAATGTGAATCAGGGTGTTGTGATTAATGACATTAGCACCTGATAAAGTTAGTAATACACACAGATCAGTAATAAATCCAACACCTGTCACCACCAGGGCCAAATTTGTTGGCAAGGTTTGAACCAAAATTAGGTCAGAGCTCGGGTAACTCTAGCTGCGAGGGAGTAGCAGCGAGAAAAAACAAGATATCTTGGGCAAGGCCTTTCTGGTGAACTGGCTGTAGAGATATATATTATAGTGTTTAAGTCTTATCGCTCTCTCTTATACCCAAACAACTCTCTTAGCAGATGCTGTAATGTAACAGCCTAACACACACCCTACATTGTGTACACAATAATGAATCAAAATTAACTGAACTGAAGGAGGCTTTCTTAACCTTCAATCCTAACATAGAAATCTGATCTGTATGTTACATGTAATTGCATTTTTATATATGTACACTTTATTTGTTTTAGTCAATTTGGTTAATTTTAGAGGCTCTCAGCTATAATACAGAGTGTACCAGTAATGGCGTTTGTCTGCATCAGAACTAGCTTTAGCACTTTCTTTAATTTTTAAGGTGAAACTCTTAGGCATGAAGAACCAGTTTCATTTTAAACTATAACACATTTCCTCATTTTATGTAATCTAAATTTTAAATAAAAATTCATATCTCATCTTGATTCTCCAATTACTGGTTTTACAATTTCTGTCATTACTGGTTAAGGCTCTTGTGAGAAAAGATCTTTCCTAGTAAATAAAAAAAACCTCTATACCAAATCAGTACCTTAACAGGCTGAAGCATGCATGTGTCTTATTGGTATAAAAATTGTATAGTGCCCTTTAAAATTCATAACAGTTTATGGATAAGACATAATTTAATAGAGTTAGTTGATCCTTCAATGATTTTATATTGTGTGCCTCAGAAGGGATTAATGTATGACCCTAACTCTTAAAGGGACTTAAAAACTTGGTCTTATAAGTCTATATACAGGAAACTTGTAGGCCAAACATACATACACATGTAGAGTGCTTAACCTTAATGTAGAGAAATCTTCCACAGCAAGAAGGTACCTGCATTATGCAGTACTCGAGAAGTCCTGCATATTCTGTTTTTATGATATCCCTGCATGTCCCAATAAGGTTTGTACAAACACTATTTTAAAATCATGACACAATGTACAATTTTGATTATTTTCCGCAATGTAAGACTCATATTGACCATTATTAATGTTACCAGGAATTTTCTGTCATTCTGATTTGCAGACTTATTGGAACTTAACTGCCAGTTTGATTCTTATCAATAAAATCTTTTTTTATTTTTTCAATTTTGGCAGGGTCAAGAAACAGTTTAAAAATATTTTAAAGTAAATTTTATTCCACTTTATTCACAATTGTCAGTGTCGTGATGTTTATTAGTTTTTATAGTATAAGTATCTAGTTCATTGATGCTGTAGATGAGAGTAAAGGTTATGGGTGGTGATGTGAATGAAGTATGTGACAGTCAGTGACATGGGAGACAGATTGTAGTATGGTCTCTATGTCAGTCTGGAATGACTATTGGTGATTGGCTGATGGCCATCGCTTGTTGAAAGGTCTCATAGAAGGGCTGAGTTAGCTGGCAGGCAGCCGGTAGCTTGTGCATAGAGAGCACGTGGTAACTTCACTGACTGAGTAGTGACTAGTTAACAGCTACTGTATCTGGAGACGAGACTGTGTAACTAACTAGTCTGCAGCGTAACCGGCAGTCAAGAGAGGCTAGCATTACCAGGAGCACAGAACTGTTTCTTCATTCAAAACACGGTAATGGTTACCTAATAAGAAACAGATTTTCTAAAATAAGAATAAGGTGCTAGCTTCAGTAAAAAGTATGTGAGTTTTGCAGATCTATCTTATTTAAGGTAATCAAGGGGATATATTATAAGTATTTTGTGGGTGCAAGACTCGGAACAGATTTATATCAATTATATCTGGAAACACCTACACAGCCTATATACATGTACTGGACATGAAAGGTGATCTCACAGGTTCTCCTCATACCTAGCAAATTCTTCTGTGACTTTAAGAAAAGCATTGAAGTAAGGAAGGTAAATAGAAGTACTATACACAAAAGAGTGGTCTACTTAACTCACAAGAATAGGTAAGGGATAGACGGAGTGAATAGCAGGCAGGGTGTAGAGCTATTAGTATTGTAAACACATGCAGACCTAAAGGGCATATTGACGCCCCACGTGTGCCTGTCTGTCGATACTTGGATCACTTGATCTAATTGGTTGTCACTGACCACAGGTAAGGTAACACAGCACCAGGACACAATCTTATAAGGACAGGTATGGTGGGGGTATAGTGGAAACAGGTGAGTCAGTGAGGTATGTATGTTGTAGGGGTGGAATTCCCCCAAGTTTACCTCAGCCTACCTGCATGTTTGTCCAGGGCTTGTGTCCAGTCTTGTCATTTAGCACTGACATTAGAATATCTGTGTACAAAAGATAAGAATAGGTAAGGGTAAACAGTACCTAATTCCACTAAGTGTTAACGCAATGTCACAACGTAGCGCTAATCAGATGAGCCCACATTCTAACTACCATTCTTAATTGACTTTTCAGGTGAAAAGGTGACTTTGGAGCACAATTCTGTCACTACAAAAGCGTTCATTCACCTGCAAATTTCAACTTGAAATTTTGGCAAGGTGTTTCGCAGAAGTTTTAGTGAGGGTCACCTTTAACTCCAGAAAGGGTTATTAAAACAGCAAAGACAAGAGAAAATTCCTACATCAAAAACTTCATTAAGGTGTCAGAAGGTCATTGTGAAGAGAGAAAAGGCGGGTACGGTTAGGAATGATACTGCATGTGGGACGTCCCAAGGTCCTGTTCTCATGTGGGAAGAGAGGATATGTATCACAGGCTACTGACTGAGTATTAAGCAGGCTCGTGAAGGCAGAGACTAAAAGACAAACCACAGAAGGGGATGGGATATCATTCTGCCTACTGAATGTGACAGATACATAGGGAATGTAGGCCTCAACTTCAGAGAAAAAAAACCCTCAGGCTAGTTGTGTGTAACGTTGATTATATCTGTGAGTTTCAATCATATGATATACAGACCGGTGTCAAAGGACATCACTGTGAATAACATCTTTACAATATACAAACTGGACTTTATATCCACAACTTCAAATTAAACTGTCACACTTTTTGTGGGCAGAATTCTAACAAGGATTATTATAATCTAGATTGACATAAGAGTGAATTACCATGAAACTTGGCAAACAATCCTGCAGTTTACTGGTCGGATTATTCCACCTGGCTTTAATTCAAATCACAGCAGGTAAGTCAAATTCAATTACAACTTTATTTTTTTTCCATTACAGAAGACAGTTTTCTTTCCATCGACAGCCCAACATTTTTTCCCTCCTGTCTACAAAATGTACAAGTCAAACTGAAAGCCTACATAACTACATTAAAACACTGTACAAACTTTTTTTTCTTTTTAATTTGCGTCTTTCTAGTTATGTTGAAACACTTTTTTTTTTTTAAATTCTCTTCATTAGATTCATTTCTCTCTGATTCAACAGAAGTATATTGATATATGTTTCTTCCCTTCATATTTTGGTTTTGTTTGAATTTTAATCCTATGAATCAACATTGATACTGTATTCATTATTCAATGAAACATTTTAAATTTAACTGACCTAGTTTAAGAGAATAGGTATTTGAGTTCCGTGACAGATCTCATTTACTCAGAGATTTCCATTCCAATGTTACATAACCAAAAGGACTGCACAAAGACTGAAAACGCATACAAATGAATGAGGAGAAGTTTTTATTAACAACTAGTTTTCCACATAGTAGAGATAGCTAAGTAAATATTGAATACAGAGGTTTCAATCTGAGTTAGAATTTTATTCAATAAGAGACAGCATATCTTTGAGAACTTTGAGAATATTTTACATTGCTAATCCTTTCATAGTATTGTTGAAACGTTTTCCTAAATGAAGGGAAAACTTACTTGAAATTAAAAAGTAAATTTAAGAGTTCATGTCCCAACACAATATTTAATGTACTTCTTTGTACTGTGCTTTTTAACTTCTAAACGTAAAATTTGTTAACATTTTAATTCACTTTATTTATAGCCTCACTTTTTGTGAAGCTGATTTCTTATGTCCACATCTGGGGAAATTCTTAACAAAAGCATTAAAAGAATTGCATATACATGTATAGTACAGCACATACATAGGAAGACCACAAGCAGGTAAATCCGAACAGAAAAGAACAGATGCTAGCTAGATTAACGAGGCCAGAAAGGCTTTATCTCCGGGTAGTAAAACTGCAGGCAACATCTGGTTGGATTTCACTGCATGTGCAGTACACTTCATAAGAAATTAAATCTTCTGTAACAAGTATATGAGGATATGACTTTCTGATTAAACCAGATAAATATTGAGCAAAAAGAGCCAACTCTTTTTCATCTCAAGCTTAATTACTTTAAATAAGTATAAATTGGTAAAAGTCTGAATCAATGTTATTTAAACGCTGTATGTCCTCAATCTGTACAACTCGGGCACAGGATCAAAACTAAGA
>JAQQZZ010130371.1:0-13843 GCA_030265115.1 Mopalia vespertina | reverse complement strand
TCCACCAAAAACAAATTTCCAGCAGCAGAATAAATAAAACAAGACAACACACCATATTTATTAAGGACTATATTCGACTATACTAGTGGTCTTACGCCAGCTCGGGCACTTATGCTGTGTTCGGGACTCCTCGTTGTCACCATTCGTGTTGTATTTTTCACTCGTACTTACAACGAAAAGCATTCGAGGGCACTGCTACGAGTCGTAAACACGATTTTACAACCTGTAAATTCCGTTCGAGTTGTGACAGTCCCGAATACAACATTAATTAGTAGAACGAGAAGTAAGGTGATCCTCGGTTTCTTCCGACATGGACAGTAGTGTTTGGGATTTTTTAAAATCCGACAGCGGCAACGTGAGTTGCAATTCAATACCAATGAAATTAATTCACTTTGACTGAAAGTCACTTAATCGGTGTTTCATGCCTTTAATATCATATATACTAACAGAAGTCTGATAGACTTATGATACGAGAAAGCTGAAGTGTGAATAACCGTGCGAACGTCTCGAGACACAGGCCTGTGGACTACAGTTATGGAACGAATTAAGTTTGAACTATAACGAAAATAACGAGGCAAAAGAATATCGTCGTATCAAGCCTCTCTAAAATTCCAACTTTGCTTTTACAGACGGAAAAACCTGACTAAGCTAAAGTCTACAAAAGCTACTTTCGAGTGACATCTTTCTACCCCAACCAATCAGATTGAAGCTTTTACTACAAAAGTAACAGGCGGTATACACACGTACAGGATGACAAGTAGGACATAGATGTAGATATACAAACACGTTAATTGACAGTGGCGCCACGCTTGTTCACTGTCGACAAACGTGATTTGTAAACGCCTATCTGATTTGCTGCTTGTTTCTACAATAGCCAAATTATATGTTTGCCACGTTTTCCCTACGAGTTGAGGCAAGGGTGAAAGTCTGATCGGATTCATTTTGAATCCATGCCTGAAAAATGTTCAGCTAAGTGTGAGTTCGTCTGTTAGATTGGAGTTGAAGGTTATATAGTAAAGGGCATTTGACTTCTATGGCCCAGTGGAAACCGATATGAAACCACCCCAGCCATTGCTGGAGCCACTTGAATCTCGTGATTTTTTGTTAATGATGTATACATGTTATTCTTATCGAACGTTTGCCCCACAAGCTCCACTGTAATAGAGAATGTGAAAACATCGTCAAGAAGGGCTACAGTTCAGTCAGGTTTATGTCTTTGATAACAATATTATCCCCTGGAAAAAATAATTTGTTAATACATGCAGCTCTTTTCAAGCATTTGCCCCACAAGCTATACTAGAGAATTTGAAAACATCATCAAGAAGGGCTACAGTTCAGTCAAGTTTATGTCTGTATAACGGCAATATTCTTCCCTAATCCGTTTGAATGTGAACAGTGGTATTGGTCATACAGATCAACGAGCCTGGACAGCAGCCCTAAATGGCGAGGTTTACTGTTTTCAAAAGTCCAAATTACTGAAATGCATTGTTTGACATTTAAATATTTTAAACCAATTGTACGCAATCCTCACAAAGAATCATTGTATTGGAACAAATTTCGTCTGTTTTAATCCACAAACCACATTATCTTACTATCTGTTATTTATACTAGCTTATGTCGCAGTTACGTCGAGTGAGAACTAGTTCTGATCAGTTCCAGTGGACCAGTTGACGATCGACGGCAATTAATCAGTCGCAGCTTTGAATGTGACATAAGCGCATCTGCATTTCTGCTACTAGTTCCAAATACTCGCGCATGTTCTACTTTCTACGTCCTGTTGCAAATTAACTGATCGCAAGTTGTTCAAAGTAATCGCAAGTGACATATGGGCTCGTACGACTGTTACCAACTAGTTCCAGTGAGTTGCGTCTAGTCTCTGACGTGCGAGGTGTTTTGTGATATACGTGCTCAGTTGACGTTAGGTCTATCGCATCGTAGGGTGACATAAGCAGGGCTTTACAAATGAAAAATGGGTGTTTACATTCAACATATCATTGAGATCTGGTTTTAATTGCAAGCAATTCTGTTTAAACTCCAGGTAAAGTATATATACTCGTTGAATTGGTCTGTCACTGTAACTACGATGTAAACAAGACTTTTACATTTAAACTCGCAGTGCGAACTCAAAATCATGTATAGGCCTACTTATCACAGCGATGAATCAGAGAACAAAATACATCAAATGTCCCAACCAACATATCTACGCTCAAGGAGTCTTCCTAACCTTCAGAATTAAGCGAACGCTACCATATTTTTGCACCTAATCGTCCAATAAATAAACATTGTATGGCCATAGGCCTACCTTGATTTAAAACTGTTCGGGGTTTTGGGGGGTTAGATCGACCCATAAAATGACCACTTGACTTCCATTTTCACGTCAAAACCAATTATTTCTCAGCAGTATACCTACTCGCTTTTGGGCGATTTAAAATGTCTTCTCAATCTGATAACAATATTTGACGGTACATGCATGGGTCACTTCCAGTTGGGAACCGCCCCTCGGTGAGAAGTCAACGAACTGGACAGAATACGGATTCAATGTTATTTTTTATCCAGAGGCACAACTTATTTGTGAAGGTTTCGTACGGCTGGACACTTCTAGGACACATAAAACATTTTCTATCCTTTCTATCAACATTTTCGTACTTTCCCGTTTCAATTTTTAAACCATGGTAGCCACATCGGAATCTACAATACAATCTAAACAACTTCGGACTAACGTCCAAAGAATACTTTATAAAGGGCGAAATTTCCGATCGTTTTTGACAGCAACGTAGGGAAAATATCTAGACGAACTTTGTATGTTTGCAAACATATGTTGGATAAAATTATCTCTCAAAATTTGAAAATAATTTTTCAAACCAAATACAGGATCATCACACATCAAAAGATATGTACAGCCATTTACTCTGAGCAACTTATCCATCTCTAAGCTCCAATTGTATATTCTCGTATTCCTAACTGTTTGGTTACATTGTGACATATATAATTTATACATCAGACTTTATTTATCTTTTTTACCCCAATATTTCAAAGCTCTAATTTACATTCTGTTGCTAAGCTATAGCACCCAAACTCCGCATAGATAAATACATTTGGACACTTTGTTGGTAGGCATAGCACCCTTTTACAGTACTGAACAAAAACAGTTTCAATTTCTTTAATTTCAGCCACGCCCCAAAGCTCACATCCATACAACAGAACCGGTTTTACTACAGTATTTAAAACTTTTAATTTAGCAAGAACACTTCCATTTAACTTATAGGGAGTCTAGTTAACTTAATGTTAGTTTAAGGCTTAAGTACATTGTGGTCAGAATGATTAGAACTAGTAATTTAGTTGTGTCAAGTTTTGGCTTCGGTATATGGAGGTAAACATATGGGTTTTGCTTGTTTATGATTTGGGTTATGGCCGGTTTCTTAAAAACACATAAATTATTGTTACGGTTAGGTTTGGAACAATTATATATAGGAATTTTTTCTGGTGTTAGCTTTTCAACGGTCTCTCACAAAGGCGCGAAAAGTTTTCCGGCGTTATGGCGTAACAGTTCCGAGTTGGTGTAGTTTTTTATTTCCATCCAATGGCCCACTACGACGTGATCAGCAGATCACATGAGATGCGCGAGATTTCCAGAATCATTAGCTGGCTGTCCTTCAAGGTGTAGAACTGAGCTGAGCTGCAATCAGCTCCAAATGCAATGCTTGGATTTATTTTACCACAACTCCCTTATAAATACTCCGGAGTTTTATTTTAAATTATAAACTAAAACTTGGAGAAATCAGAATTGATATGTAGGAGAGTTATAAATAAGTGATTGTAATCAACGTGGCTTTACACCAGACGAATCTATATTGTATGGACCAGTCAAGTCCGCGAGACTTCAGACTCGGATGTTGACAACCACTAGCTCAGGTTCTACGTGGAAAGAGCCGACAAGAGTGAAGGGTCATTCCATGGCAAACAACCACTGCTCCCTGCTTGACCCTCTTAGATTTTGATGAAACTCAATCAAAATAATCCACTGTGAGAAAAATCAACACACACACACACACACAAAAACTTGGCCTCATACGACATTTCGTTACGGAAATTTGCTAAAAAAAAACTCGTGAAAATGCGCGACTGTGAACACCATGTGTATATGGATGATTGTGCACTTAGCCCAACACTAGAAGAGTGTCACGGAAATATTTTGCAAACGATAGATTATTCAACAAAGGAGGGTTTTTTGTTCACCCAGTCAAGTCAGTATTACGACTTTCACAGTTCATTACCTACCTTGGGTTTTTACAAAATTCATGCGACATGACTGTATAGTAAACTCGACAAAAGGCTGAAACATTAAACAAGCGTGCCAAAGGTTATATGAAAATCGAACATGAAAATGTATGACCTCGAACACGTTGTTGGGCTTACGGTGTCCACTATGGCAAATTTTTCTCTCGTTTAACTGACAATTTTTGGCTAAGGTTTTACGCCTGCATAAAGGCAATATAAACAAATAGAATTTAAATCTGACATTTATTGGTGGATTCATAATATGGAGAAGACATACATGTCAATCACAGGAGTTGACCCGTTTCCTGTGCTGTGCTGAGCTGAGACCCAAGGGTTGGGGTGGTTGCAAAGTGGCTCTTGTACAGAAGGCAGGTGGTCTCTTTCTGTGCTTGGGAACACATTTATGTTTGGAACTAAAGACAGCAATGTTTACTATCCAGTGTTTTTGTAAGCATTTAAACATATATTTACAAAAAGATAACAAACTGCAGTGTCTTATCCTAATAATCAAGGAGGTAAAACTACCAAATGTAACCAGGTATCTAGAGAAATTATGCAGTTCTGTTATCAACGAAATAATCAATTGACTGCTGCTCATGTACCAGGTGTGGACAATACATTAGCCGACAACTGCCGTCGAAAATAGTGAAATATATATGTGCATAAATATTAAATTGTGAATAACAACTTGAATCTATTAATTTGCTCAAACTGTCTCAAATTTTACTCTAGTTATTTAAAATTTACTTAATTATTACATTTTTTGTTAAGTATCTGACGATTTATTTTCTCCCACGGCCTGTTGGACGTGGGTTGCGTCCCGTGTCGGAGGAGAATGAGATCCTGGTGACTGAGGGGCAATTTGGCTGGCAAAAGGGTGCCACGTAGTCATTTTGTCCCAACACTTCACTTCGGCTCAATATTCTCCTAGGCGGGTGGTCAGATTGACCCGATCTGATCAGTCGGCTTGTTGCCGACCTCTGCAATGATCCAAGAATAATTCCATAATGAATTAATAAAATTCAAGTTGAACAAAAGCACAGTTATATAAAATAGGTAAGTCTATCTTACCTTAAATTTTTAAATGATTGCAGAAGACGGTGTCTCGTGAGTCAATTAAGTAGGAAACAACAAAATATATTTTTGGGTTCTGCTGGGGAACAATTCCCCCCTCAGAATTATAATTTCGTTTCCTATTTAAGTATACTACACATGGAACCCTCGTTACCTGCCCCTGCTGGTCACCACAGGGAGGTCTCGCCCTTGTTGGCACACCATGGAGGGTGGGGGCATGGGTGGTGATATGCCTTATGATGGCTTCCCCTCCAACCCTATTAATTTTGGTTAAAAAAAAGTTATATGAAAAAATTGGCCTAAATATTTAGTAATAAGTAGCAAAGATGTAAATAAGTCAGTCACCAAAATATCGCCGGTTGCGTTGAACAAAACACTAATAGCTACTGCAGGAACTCTAAAAAATGTAACAAAAATGCGGTCTGGTGGAATGTACCAGACAGCAACAGGCAGTAAATTTCTTAAAACTTAAGAACATTTTGGAGCTACCTGTAGCCGTTACACCTCATAGATGCTCCATCAAAAGAAGAGATCTGCGCCGAGCTCAGTGATCAAGGTATAGCTAACGTTAAGCGTTTTACAACAAGAAAAGATGGTAAAATATTAAAACTTAATACTTACCTAATTATTTTTTATTCAACTACAGTGCCAGACCACGTCTTCATCGGTCCTTACAGGATGAGGGTTGATACTTTCAATCCCAACCCAACAAGGTGCTTCCAGTGTCAGAAGTTCGGACACTGAAAGAACAAGTGTAGAGGTGGTGTGGTATGCTTTGAAGAAGTCCGTAACCACATGGCCTCCTCCAGACTGTAGTTTTTTCATTAAAGAAAAAAGAATTCTAGTAATTAAATGTGATAAGAACGTTAACTATATCGAGGCACAGCGCCTTGCCTCTGTGTCGGATGTTCCAGGGTCATCCCAGTCCTACGCCACGAAGAAAGTTTCTGTGTCTGTTGCGACACAGACCTCCTGTACGTGGCCAACTGGTGATGGACGCCCTTCTGCTGTTGAGCAAAACACAAGTCAAATACAATTAAAAACGACTTTTTAAACGCAAACTAATACAAATAAACAACCCCAACTAATACAAATAAACAACCAACAGCCACAAACAAAAACAGATTAAAAAGCCATCTGGTTCGGAGGTTCGCCCTTCCGATGCCACAAGGGATGCTGTTCGAACATTTGAACAGCCATTTAATATAGAGAGTTGGTCCCCTCTCTCAAAGTCCATCAACAAGTAAATCCCTTGTGTCGGAGACAGTTGTTCTAGAGAACCGCTTCGACGCCTGGGAAGGAAAGGAGGTAGAAATTGGGCCTCCTCTCTCTACAGTGGATATACAACGACCATATCGCCCTTATCTGGGGCACGAGTACGATCAATTGTTCGAGGAGGACCTCAAAAGTGATATTTATTGGACATCAAACACATTGATTGACAGTGTGGACTTGGCCACTGTTAGGCAACAGTTCTACACAGTCACCTCTATGTACGACTTGTTTGACAACATTGCTGGCGATGTTGTCATCAAGTTTCTTAACGGATCGATGTGTCATAAAATCTAATTTTTATGAATCTTTGTAAATTGTTGGAATTGAAAGAATTTTAAACACATTATTTACAATTTTTGGACCCAGGTCTGACAATTTAATGTGTTGACATATTTATTAAAAAAATTTATGTCCTATTGAGTTCATTTTTATTTCTCTTTTTGATGTTTACGGCCTAGGTTGTGACTGACTGGAATTATTTCTTGATATTAAAAATTGATGTAAATAAATTGTTAATATATTCACGCCACAGCGTAGCTGATATACTGCTGAATGTGGCGTAAAACAATAATCAATCTGCAACCAAACACTCATCCTGTATCCACGGTTGTACTTTCGCTTGGCGAATTATAATTCACCGAGCTTTGCAATGATACTGGGTCCACCGATTTTCTCTTCTTCCGTTTGCTTCCTCTTTGTCCACTTTCCTTTGGAACGACAGTACCATTTCCCCGTCGCCTACATAAGTGCAGATAATAAGAGACATCTGTCTCCTGCATTCTGAACCGATACGATTGGCTTGCAGAAGGTTCTGGTCTAAATAAAAACGAAGCAAGCTTCAATCCTTTTTTAAAAAAAACATCAGCAGAGAGCTGAAAATAAGGTGTTTAGCTACTTTCCCATAGCTCACCGCCCTGCCATTTGACACATGTATTCAAGTTTTCCCTTTCACACCACCACATTCCCCATTACCTCTCGAAGCAGGAAGTGTTTCCTCGCCACGGTTAATTCTTTTGGTAGAATAACAAGGTCATCCTTGTAGCTTGAATCACTCATTGTCGATATTATTGAAGCAGTTATTATAACCTGTTTTGAAATTCGTGGATATTGCTACTTTTCCAAGCAGGGAAGTTATATTTATCTAGATCCAAATACCTTGTTAAGTATAAGTCATGTTTGTGTAAATAGTATGGTGAAGAGTTGAGCTTTCACATTATGATTCAGACGATAAGCTTATGGATTTTTTAAATGGAAGTATACGAACAATATATTAGGCCTTATTACATGAGACTGAACAGGCCAAAAACTATAACTATCATAACAGAAATGTATATAGCAGTCTGTTTTGTTATGTTTTGTTTGTTATGTGATATTTCGTACCATAAAATGAGGCAGCCTGATTTATATCTTAATGTGTGATTTATATCTAAATCATCTTTCTGCCTACGTTCAAGTTAATATAATTTTGTATGTTATTTCGTCACTCTGTTGATCTTAATTCATAACTCAAAACTCTCGTGTTGCGTGGCTTAAGTGTTACATTATCTACAATTGTATTGTTTATCATAAAATGTGGATGTCACGAGACTGATATGCCTGATCCGTACTCCCAGACATGTTACAGAGAGGAACTGGGAAGTCCTCATACTTAACCAAAGTAACAACAATGGATCATAACTCGTTCTGAGTGAAACAAGATCTAAATTAGCTCCCGGTTCTGTTAATTCACTCAGAGAGCTGCTTCTAAACACTTAAAATTGCGAATCTGGGAATTGATACAAACCTTACCTGACGCTTACGGTACTTGACATCAGCCAAAACTGTTTACTTCGGGGTTTACTCAGCTCTACATAGGCTTAGCCAAAGGGAAGTGGGAGTTAGGTTAGATTTGACTTGGATGTAACTTTACATCAAATAACTGTTGATCATTCGACTCAACCAACATCAATGGGCCATAAATCTAATAATCGTTCATCATTCAACCAAACGAATAGAAGTGGGCCATAAATCTAATAAATGTTCATCATTCAACAAAACCCAATAACAATGGGCCATAAATTTAATAATTGGTAATCATTCAACCAAACCAATAACAATGGGCCATAACTCTAATGAATGTTCATCATTCAACAAAACCACCAATAATAATAACAATTAAAACTATCAACAATATACCAGAACTACAAATAGAAATAAGACATTGCATTTTGCTGCTGAGGTTGTTAGGGAAACTGTTGTTGATAATTTTGTTGACCCATAAGTAATTGCAAAAGTCTAAATTTGTGTTCTTTTTCTTTCCGTTTCTGTTCACTGCTCTAGCCTCCGTACTGCTTCATCTTCCCGACGCATTCTTTTCTCCTCTAATGCCATCATATTGTTTTCCTGTCCTCTCTGGAAACTTTCTAATTTTTTCATGAAAGAATCAACCAAGACCTGCTCTTTCGGCATCGTTTTCTACCTGCAAAATAAACATTAAGAACACTGCAATGTCATTTAATAAAAACTTACTGTAATCAATTTTACAAATATCTTCATTGATTTAAAAAAACAATTTATGTAGGCCTACCGTCTTTACGTGAAAATTCTCATTATTCACTTCCACAAATTAATTATCAACGTTTCCAAATCAACAAACATAAGAGAAAAATTACTGCTGAGAGTAGCATCTGTGTGTTGCCATTTGCTCATATAAGATTATGTATTTAGCCGGATAAAAACGCATACATCATTACCTACACACAAGAATGACTTGTTCTCACAAAATGAACAAAAGAATAACAAAAAACAATCGAGGCTCTCACTATCTGCCTCCATTTCAATGTTCTCATCATCCTCGGACAAATTTTGGTAATCCGAGAAGAAACAAAATCACATATTATAGTATCAAACGTCTTTAAAAAGATATCAGAATTCTGCAATGGGATATTTAAGCCTATGTACTATTGTGCATTACAAAATCACTGAATGCTATTAGGTCAAATAGGTTGTCTCAATAATACCTAAGTGGTGTGTTTATTTTGTCTGGAAAATAACTACAGAAAGTGAATTTCTGCTGGTATCAACAATAAGCGGTGGAGAAATAGCTCGTCTGGTCCCAAAACCTTATCCATAACATCGTAAAACATCGATGTTTTTCTCTTGGAAATTTAAACAAGATGGCGTCTTCTGGTGCCTCTGTTTGTACGAGTTACCTTTCAAAGGAAATGGCTAGTCAGGTAGACCCAATCACACGGGCGTTGAACTTTCATCAGCTGATCGTTGCAGTAGTAAATGCACTTGTTTAGTTCTGCACGATTGAGGGGCATTTCCGCAAGCGTCAACAATGCAAGAAGCTAATACATATTTAAGTTGGAATAAATGGGAAAAGTGTCAGCAGACAGTTACAACTTACCTCCATCGTTTTTGATATCGTGTCCCAGATTTTCTTTTTCCTTGTCGCAGAATCACGCTGCCGTTGAATAAGTGTAGTAGTAGCAGTAGTGCTGATATTAACGTGACATTTTTTAACATATCAATGAGCTCTTAATGCTAATAATAGTGTGACAGTACTGTCAGTATTATTTGTGATATAGTATCATTGTGACAGCGTTATGAATTATATGCCAATGTAAAAAAGTTTAATAATAAAAAGATTAAAAATAAAAAATGGCACTTCTTGTGAAGAATAAACAAATACAAACCCGGACTTTCAAACAACCACCTTAATCATATGTGATTGGCGTGTTTCCACAGACAAAAACGGTCCACCTGTTCTGGTGTCAAAATAATAATATTTTTAACACGTTTGGATGTGTCGTCTAAGTCCGCGTCATACATCCATGTCCACAAAACACTGTCAACAAATAAGAACCGTGACAGGCTTTGACGCTGTTTGATGCACCAATCGCCGGAGAATTTAAATAAATTGTCCTCCAACATGAAAAATAGGTTTGTAAAATCGGACGGAACATAAATCGGTGGGGATTCAGGCACAGTCCATAAACGAAGGCACAAACCGCTGAGTTTGTATATAGGGGAATGCCTCGACATCTGTTAAGAAACGATAAGACATGTTACATTCGAAGTTGTTTACATGATCGTTAAACAAACTCTAAAACCAATGTTGTGGGTTTGATCAGAAACCTTAAGATCATGAAACATTCATATTTTTTTTTATTTTGGACAGGCCAAGATTGAAGAAAGAACGAATAGCCTAGATTGTCGTTTGTCTCCATCTGCATAGTTCGTCTTATTTCGTATCAATGTTTTACTTATGGGAAACGGCGATGTCCCTTTATTTTGTTTTCTTTTCCTTCTATGGGCAGTTAGATTTTCATAGTATTGTATGATAAGTGTTTATCAACCCAATAGCACCATATCTTGCCATTTTCATCACTTTTTAATTTTCGTCGATGCTAATTGTGGCCGCCTCACTCCAACGAGGTTCTGACAAAAGTTGCCAACTCTTTTTCCTAATGACAAATTTAATTTTTTTATTTTCCCATGGTGTTCACCACCTCGAACTATTTGTAAAATATAACTTGTTTCGCTTCCGACAATCTGCTTATTACCATACCCAGGCACGTCTTATTTCATATCAATGTTATACTTATGGGAAACGGCGATGTCTTTATTTTTTTTATTTATATTTTCCTTCTCTGGGCAACTAGATTGTCGCAGTATTGTATGATAAGAGTTTCTAAACCCAGTAGCACCATATCTTTCCATTTTTATCACTTTTTAATTTTCGTCGATTTCAATTGTGGCTGCCTCATTCGAGTAAGTGCTGTTAAGTGTTGCTGTTAATGTGACAGTAAAATTGATATTAATGTGACAATACTGTTAATATTTTTTTTAAAAACTATTGTTAATAGTAATGTGACAGTACTGTTGGTGTTAATTTAACAATAGCGTTGATATTTATGTGAAAGTGGGGTTGACATTGATGTGACAGTGGTGTTGATATTAATATTTTGGTAGAGTTGATACTGATGTTCTAGTAGTGTTGATACCGATGTAACAGTAGGTTAGGTATAAATGTGGCAGAAGTGCTAATATTAATGTCATATTTTTTAACATATCAATGAGCTCTTAATGCTAATAATAGTGTGACAGAACTGTCAATAGTATTTGTGATATAGTAAATCTTTGTGACAATGTTAGAATTATATGCCAATGTAAAAAATATAATAATAAAAAGATTAAAAATCAAAAATGGCACTTGTAAAGAATAAACAAATACATAATATGACCATAGTACTAACTATCTATAATTAAAGTTTGATTTTATTCTCTTCTTACCGTGTTCACCATATATACAGGCATGGATATGGTAAAATTATGCAATAACGACTATATTTGGTTTTATGGCATTTCATGAAAAGCAATCCGATCCGTCGTCATAACAGGTGGAAGTTTGAAGTTAATCAGTGACTTACGTTATTTTCGTTAGTTTAAATCCCGTCCGGGAATCCAACCTATGACCCGCAGAGTCAGCACCGAATCGCCAGCAATAAATGCCGGCCATCTAGACAACCACCTTAATCATATGTGATTGGCGTGTTTACATCTTTCCACAGACAAAAACTGTCCACCTGTCCTGGTGTCAAAATAATATTATTTTTAACATGTTTGGATGTGTCGTCTAAGTCCGCCTCATACATCCATGTCCACAGAACAGTGTCAACAAATAAGAATCGTCACAGGCTTTGACACTGTTTGATGCGCCAATCGTCCAAGAATTTAAATGAATGGTCCTCCCAATATGAAAAATAGGTTTGTAAAATCGGACGACCAAATGTGGGTGGGGTTTTCAGGCACAGTCCATACACGAACGCACAAACCGCTGAGTCTTTATATGTCTCGACATCTGTTAAGAAAATATAAAACAGAGAAAATGCACGTTATGTCACATTCGAAGCTGTTTACATGATCGTTAAACAAACTCGAACACCAATGTCAAACCAATTTTGTGGGTTTGATCAGACACTTTAAGATCATAAAACATTCATTTTTTTTATTTTGGACAGGCCAAGATTGAAGAAGAACAAATAGCCTAGATTGTCGTTTGTCTCCATCTGCATAGTTTCTGGGGCCTTTGTGACCCTTGCACCCTCATCTAAGTACTTGATGTTTTAAACTGTATATATACAGGCTGTATAACTGTAACAATAACGTAACGTAGGAAAAAAGACAAAATAATCAGGCATTGCCGTTTCCCATATGTATAACATTGACACGAAATAAGACGTGTCTGGTATGTTAATAAGCGGATTGTCGGAAGCGACACAAGCCACACTCGAGTGAGGCGACCACAAGTGGCATGCAAATCATGATAGCTGTTAAGGAAACTTAAGCGCGCTTAAAGGGAAAGGCAACTGTTTTTCGACCTAAATTTTTATTGCTTATTTTCAAAGACAACCATCTGTATTGCACTTGCAATCGAATTAGCATAGCTGTTAATTAGTTAGTTTAAAAAGCGGAACTGACATCATTGTTCCAAAACACAGCAGTCCTATCATCTAGTCGTGCCTTTCCCGTATTGCCTGCACAGCATGGTGGATGCTTTCATATAAATCCGAAAGTGAGGGTTCCGTCCCCAAGCGAAACAACAAACAAACAACCGCTTGTACTTATCAACCGGGTTCTAAAAACCGCATTTAAGCTGAAAACATGCTAAACGTATATGTGTTACTCAAAGACCTAATTTGATATGTATACAACAGATTAACATTGCTCTTGGATGACCAAGCTTGTGTATACGCCGTGTTGTTAAAGATGACTTCCAATGCATCCATCCATAAGCAAACGGGCACACTGGTGACCGAATGACAGTATTGTCAGTATTATTTGTGACATAGTAAATCTTTGTGACAGCGTTATGAATTATATGCCAATGTTAAAAGATTAAAAATAAATAATGACACTTCTTGTGAAGAATAAACAAATACAAACCCGGACTTCTAAGCAACCACCTTAATCATATGTGATTGGCGTGTTTACATCTTTCCACAGACAAAAACGGTCCACCTGTTCTGGTGTTAAAATAATAATATTTTTAACACGTTTGAATGTGTCGTCTACGTCCGCCTCATACATCCCTGTCCACAGAACACTGTCAACAAATAAGAATCGTCAAAGGCTTTGACGCTGTTTGATGTGCCAATCGTCCAAGAATTTAAATGAATGGTCCTCCCAATATGAAAAATAGGTTTGTAAAATCGGACGACCAAATGTG
>JAQQZZ010130349.1:0-13844 GCA_030265115.1 Mopalia vespertina | reverse complement strand
TCATTTTGATATTCTACAAACCAATTATAGGCGTCCTGCTTGTTTCAATTTAATATACTTTTAGTCTATTGACATATGATCCAGTATTTGTTTAATTTTGGAAACATACTTTTTTTTTGTAAGTAGCAAAGAAATACTATTCAAATTACAGGACAAAATATCAAACTGCTAGTCTACATGTGCATGATTTAAAAAGTGGATGTCCTGATAGGTAACATGCGTTTTTCTTGAACTGCAGTTGAAGGCACAGACTTTCACATTACTCGTCGCATGGACTTATCCTCAATGCACTTACTGCGCACTGTATACCAATGTAATGTAGTGTGTAACAACGACATCTCGCTTCATATTTAGCCCGTTTCAGACATGGCTGTGTCCAGAACTCCAAAAGAGGGTATAAACAATTTAAAAATTATTATCGCGGAACGTTACTCATTTCAGTTTCTATAATAGAGTTATTTTGTTTGGAATATCGTTGCGAACGTCCACCCTGATAAAACCGAGCATTGCAATTACTCTACGGATTGAATAAAAAAACAACCAAAATGTCCTGTGTGTTTGTTCTACTAAGCAGACTTGCTCTTAAATATACACATCGTCTCGAAGATAAATATCTTAGTTTCTCTTTGAATTTCACTCCCAGATTTTCTGCCCAAGAATTTTGCTAAAAAGAACCTCTCCTCAATGCATGGAAGTGTTTGAGATTTTGGTAGCCTTGTCAGTATATTATTTATGAATGAGGGGATAAAAACGCCTGCGATTTTATCAGACAAATAACCTATTTCCAAATGGCGGGGTAACGTACATGCTTCCATACATGATTTTGCCACACGTAATGTTTTACTTCAATAAATCTTTCACATCACTATGGCCAGAAATTGCAATGAACATCGCATAAATGTAAGCAAAGTTGTGCGAAGAGAATGGATTGATCACACACAACATTCTGCGACCATTTGACGAGCCAGAGTGTTCGTGTTGAATTACACGAAGCCCATTGTGTCAAGCATTGTATATAAGCTTGGCTATCGGACCAAAATGTTGTCCTCTGTGTTAGTGTTTGTCTTATGTTTGTGTGAAAACTGTATTTTGTTTTCTAGTCTTTTTTTGGTTCAAAAGGTTTGACATAAGTAATATAAAGATTTAATTGGTTTATCATTTTTTTCCCCAGAAGTCTATTAACTCCAATGATTTCATTAAGGTTCTGAAATTTTTGTAATTCTACTCTCCTCAAGCCATATTTTTATGTTGTAGGATGCTGTACCTTCTTGTTGTAGCTTGTCTGGTGAGTATTTTTAATGTCCTATTATAATATCCTAATTATAGTTTCCAAACATAATTTGCCATAACAAGGCCGTAACAAGGCTAAATTTTAAAATTGTTCGTCGATACTGCATGATCCACATAATGGAGAATGAACATAGCTTCATGTCCGGCCCTTGTAGTGCATTCGCCTTGGACCGTGTATAGAGATTTTGATTATTTTTATATTTACGTAGCTGGACAAAACGTTGTTTCGAGGGTACCCACCCCATCGAATCAGGACTCCCCTTTTTATAAGCAAAGAAAGAATTAAAATGGCGGAGGGAGCTTCTTGTTGCCCTGGTGCTCAAAGAGCTAAGGGGCAATATGAAGTCTTTCCGTTTTGTGATCACTTTGTATTTTGTCCTATATTTCTGTGGAGATGAGGGCTGTTTCTTTCAAACCATTGGGCTGGCACGCCGTCATGTAACTGAAATAATCTTAAGCACGGCGTTAAACCCCAAACCAACGATTAAAATGGCGCCTGTTATAATTTACCTGGAAATTATCAGTTTGCGGTGTAAACCATTTTGAAGGACACTTGCAAAAGGAATGTACAGCCTCCTACGAAAATATATAACTGCATAGATCATTCACTTAAAATGGTTTGCATTCCGCAATAACATTCCCTTTTTCCTATTTGTATTATCGTTTTACCTAACCTGCAGAGGCCACGCTCTTTCTCTGAAACGCGGTAAGCTATGCTAGTTTGTTGTCGCGGCCGCTTTCTCCTTTCATAACTTGTCCAAGATGTTAGCTTAACCCTTACGAAGCTAATGCAATGTATATGGTTCATCTCTTTTCAGGTGAAGCTAGTGGCACCACAGAATGTAGAATGTAAGTTCATATAGTTTCCATACATACCTATGACACAGAACTGTGCTTTTGCGCGAGCTAAAGAAACGAACTAGAGAAATGGACCCCCAATCTATTCGCAATATTGCGAAATTCGCCAATCATTTATCCTGAACTAGGTTTCAGATCCATTGCTACACGGTATATTACAAAGGCTTAACACAATACTTTTTGCCTAATTATCGGATACGATTTATGAAATACGGATTCCTTTCTTTTTACATGTATGAGCTATGTGAAAATACTATTGACATTGGAAAGATGTTTAGATTAGATATGCGATAAAAGATCTATACAAACATTTTCGTTTATGCAAGAAATAATGCACCGTTTACAGGGGATCATGGTTGCGTCACCGACCCGCTGGGTAGGGCGAGACTTCATATGGAGAACAATTCCCCCCGTCCAATGGTGTTTGGTATATATTGTGGTTTTTACCTCTACTATTACTACGCAGAGGTTTATGTACCAGCCTTTATGATCTATACACACCGTGCCTACTTTCCATGGGAAGAGGAAGGATACGATCAATACGAGTGCGTACTTCATGTAATACTTTTCTCTACCATTTATCCTAACTTTACCCCTAACTATTTGAGGAGCTTTACTTTAATCCACAATTAAATGGCTTTCAACTATATCTGCACCCAATGGTATCCATCGGACCACATGGGCCTTAATTTCCACCAAGATCGCGATTAGGACTTCTACTACCGTTTCAATCAATAGGTTTTTTGTAATGCTCCAATGTATTAAAGTGAACATCTACGCAAAGATTGGGCTAAATTCCAAATGACTTTTTTGCAAAATTTAGGATTTCCACTCCCTAATCCTGTTAGCGGTTTAAGACCAATAAAATGTATTTGTAACTATAAGAGTTAACGATTTAAAAAAAAATCAGTTACCTCCCCTTTTTGACGTTCAATAGTTTAAGTCCTTATTTGAGTTACTAAACTACTGATCAAACCTAATCGATTAGCTATTTAATGTGAAAGTTGTCAACCGTGTTTTCTAGTCTTTTATGTAGCGGATTTTCTTTGCTTTCAGAATTACGATTACACCACTACTTTCAACGCAGAAATATACGTCTATGACTATTACAACTACGAGTTTCCCACTATCTTCTATAACTATACGTGGTGTGTCTGTAGGTAGGTAATCCAATCTAACCAATTACACTAAATGAAATTTTAAGCTGGAGTTGAAACCTACCTACAACTAATATTGTAACTGCTTATCTGTTAAAAGGTTAATCCAGTCCTTTTTTAATGATTTTTTTAAAGGATTCGGATTAAACCTTCACCTGACCGCCATATATTTTAAATAAACTAAGACAAATTATATATAACTGCGTGGTCATCCTGAATAGGGGAATGCCTAAACTCATTGGAAAGAATTTACCCAGATTTTGTAGGGATTTCTATCCAGTCTTTGTAAGAAATGTAACATAATAGATCTAAACCTTCGGATAATCTTTGCATCATGCCTATACTTAAACATGTTGAAAATCTATTCCGCAAGCGCCGGTTAAAAATGTGCATTTTTTTTTGTCCTGTAGGAGTTTCTTCCGAAAATGTCCTCTTCGGTGCTCAAATTGCAACTTTTTTAATTTATACACAAATCATACAGGACATTTGTACACTTCTAATTTAATAAGTGTCTGTAAGGGAAATTACTCTGGGGAACAATCTTTTTTTTGAACTTTTCTAATTTTTACACTCCTCTCGCTGCACTCCTTAGGAGTTAAATACCCATGAGCGTGACATTTCAAAAACTTTTATAAAAATTAAAATGTTCAATAAATTTAAATTGCATCTACAAACTGCGGCTACAAAATCAATTCGTTCCAGAAATGTCCATTATATTGCAATACGTAACTGACGTATTTATAGCCAGTGAGCAGTAAATTTCAAACCGTCGTGGGCAAAATCCAACTCGATACAAAACGTAAAGAACCTTCTCTGTAATATAATCCATATGTAACATTTAAGTAAACCCAAATTACATTTTTTTTCAGCCCTGGTATAGAGGAGCGATCACAAGGTAAATTTTAAAACGAACCAATTATAATCTATAAAATAAACACCCGTAGATCTTGTAAAAAACGATCTCCTTATTAGCAGATTATTATAAGAGGAATGGGCAATATCGTTTGCTTTCATCTTGTTTACCCTAGTGTAAACTTTCCTCAAACAATACGACCATACAACGCTAGGAACGTGTAAGAATGCGTTTGTACAAAAACTGGCTGTAACATTAGCCCTAAAAATTCAACCCAGTTCTGTGTAAATCCATTTCTAATATCTAAGTCAAACTATCTGGCCAGATTTCCTAATATAAAAAATAATCCCCTTTTTTTTATCTACCTCCCAGCTTTTATCTTTTGTATTAAATAAAAACTCAATTTCGAAAGATTTTATTAAGTAGATTTTACTATTGTATGCGTTCTCCATTGTAGTCTACACGGACTGTCACTGTGACCACGATGGGTTTGTGACCTACAATCTGGTCAACAATTTAAATGACCCGATGTATTTTGAATTTGACTGCGTGGACATCTACTGGTACAGTGACTATTACTTCGAAACTTCCTATAATTACTATGTCGTGACTGTTGCCCCAAGAAGCCGGGTAGAACTATACATGATTCATCATGAATGGAATAATCTGAAGTACGACACTTGCGTGTTGGTAAGTCAAATTAATAAAGTTTTTTTTTTCTTTTGAACTGCAATACTTTTTTGTTAACTGGTCCGTCCAGGTTCTTCCGTCACCAAAGCACCAGCACACTGGTAAGTCTAGGATTAACGAGCCAGTTTATGACTAATGAACGGATTGATATCCCTCGCTGATTTTTTTGTATACTTTTTAAAGAACTTTTGAAGTGGACAAACCGTATTAATTTTTTGTTTTTCCCCAACCAATAACGAATCTAATTCTGATTTATGCCCTTCATACATTCTGAAAGCCGTCGGAATAAATAGACTCGTCCTCGTGTCCAGACTAGGTCCTCTGCCTGAAGAATTAGTGTCGAGGCTTTTCTTGGCACTAGAATGTCTTACAGAAAAATGTATCTTCACCTTGTGAATGTAGCTAGTAATTGTACATAGAAGTTTAAAAAAGAAAAAGTAGAACCATAATTGTTTAAAACACAAATCCATATTTTTAATATTACGCTTTGTTTTCCCCAGAACCTAAAATCTGAATCCTATTATGAATTCTATTACTACGCCTACACATACGATTATTACTACTACATGGATGCGATGACCTTCTGTAATCGAAGGTAAATAAATTCCACTTTAATTCCCAGATTCCCCCACCCCAATCATGTCTAAAGTCTCTGCAGTATATACGTTTACTACTCTAAGACCGCAAACCTAGAAATCCTTCAATGAAAATCTTTTTCCACGTAAATCAGTAGATAGCTTTCATATATACACAGTTATATTTGCCTACCATCGATTTTGCTACAGTAAAGGATCTCCCAAACCTTCCATTATCATTTTACTCGAGCAATATCTCTTATTCAAACTTAACTGTAATATCCCATTTTTGCATACTACTCAAATTCTAAAAACTCTTTCTCAAACATTGGCAGTTAAAATATATATAAGCTGTCTGCAGCTATACAATGTAATATCTACTCCTTGCATAACCACTTTTTTTACCCTAAAAAAGTTAATCAAAAAAATCTTGACACCATTTTGTATAGAAACAACCACTATAATTTAGTATAAATTTGTAAGTTGTGTAATTTGTCTTTTTTTACATCGGCTTTTCAGACCATATCGTGAGGAGCCGATCGCTGAAGGTAATTTGATTTTGAAAGTCTTTCCAACTTTTATGTGAAATTTGCTTGGTAAAGATCCTTCAACTGGGCACGCTTTTTATTGTTTTCCACTATTATTTTTTTTTTCGCATTTTATAATTTCAAAACCATTTTTAAGCATGGTTTTTATTTTTCTGCAGTAATTCCTTTCTGTCCATCCAACCCAGAAGGGCGCCCCGAAATCGAGCTTCGGGCAGACTTGCCAGCATACGCTGTTGTTCATTGTAAGAATGGTCAAGCTCATCTGAGTGCCGTAACCCAAATGTCTGCTTACATCGATGCTTCATTCTACCAAGGAGTGGTGACCAATGCATGCCAGTTTTATGTAAGTTTTTTATTATTTTTTTTTATAACGTACTAATAAGCCTTAGTTGCTATTAAACTTTAATGACCGGAACCCACCTCCTTAACAAATTATTACCTTTTTTTATATAAATATTTTTTTAAGGTTCCATAATCACCTCCTTTTTTCCTTATGATCTAGAGACCTTTTTGAACTCCTTATCAAAGGAATTAACATAACATTCACCGATATTTTGAAGGTAGCCGCATTTGTTCAACAAAACCATTCGCATTTTATGGTGTGCGTCTTTTTTATTCGCTTTTTATTTTCAGAAACACGAGGACGTTCATGTTTACTCGGTGACTGTGGAAGTTGGATGGGGTTTAAGAGATCGGGAACTCTTCCTAGATTCCAAGATCTATACTATATCGTGTGTATACGATGGTTATAGCTCTAGCCGGTCCTCTGTGGAGCGTGTGGGTTCAGCGTGAGTTTCAGAGGGGATCTCTTCTACTGCAAGACTACGCACCACTAGTAAAAGAACACAACTTGCCTAATCTAAAAGCGAATCTCCTGTAATGAAACGGTTTGCACACGGGGAGGGTTCTAGCTCCATACCATACTGTTATTATTGAACCATTTATTATCTGGTCATAATCATATTTTGATACAGTGTGGACATGCTGTAATCCTTATTGCCTTTTGACTTGGTTACCAATTTTACGTGGATGTGTGTTTTTGTTAAAAGGATTGTCCATGTAAATTTGGCAATACCATGGGTCAATGAAATATTCAATAAAATTACCACATATGGTCGCATTGACCACTTTTATAAAACCATTCCACATCGAATTTTTAAACCCATTTAGAACCAAGCCAATGTTTCCAATTGAAATCTTTTTTTTGTTTCTGGTTTTGCCTTTTAAATGGCACTGCTTGGAATTAAATTAACTCGTAAGGATTTTTAAATATAAAGCAAGGGTCCAAAATTCTCCTTTTTGGTTATTTTACGACCTAACGCTTTTTTTTAATAATTTTTTTTCTTTTTTTTTTTTAAATAGGAACACCCTAGGTCAGTCGAATCTTCAAATTTTGTTTACCTCCCCACTAACCATCTCTTATTTTTATATATATATAATTTACTTTATGTTTTAATTTATTTATATGCATTTGTTTTCCCCTAATAGATATATTGCTCCTGAAGCAATAAATGTCTTCCAATCCACGATGAGATTTGGTGCATATGAATTAAAATTATTGGATGTTCTGGATCGGCAAGTTCATGTTAGAAACCTAGCGCATGGGAGTTTGGTAAGGCTAATGGGAACAGAAACCACCGGTAAGAAATTTACATATTTCTGGAAGATTTTTTTTCTTTTTTCCCAATACCATATTTAAAATAAGTCTTCACGGTTACAATCCTCGCTCCAACCAGATCATGTGTATCTACCTTGTCCTATTTTTAGCGCTGAAATCCAATTATACAATTCAGTTTTAAAGATCTTCAGCCATCCTTTATTCAGCTTTCCACCAGTTTTAGAACAGTTGCTGAAATACCTCCCCGAAGTGTAATTTTTTTTATTAGCGGTTACAGTACATATATCGTTATATTCAGCCCGACGCTCCATAACTGTTCTCTTATTGGGTTAATTATCGCCAATGCAAAGTACTTTTTTTTTTCTATCAGACGGAGTAGACCAATTTCGCGCCCACACTTGTTCGGCCAGCAACGGAATAACCAGCTATGATATCCTAATAAACGGGTAAGTTAATGTTTTTATGTATTACTCGTGTCCTCCTGCTTACACAACATCTGCCTAATAATAATTTCTTTCCTACATTTCCAATCCTTGTGGCTAATGGAAGTTTGTTTTTGAAGAGTAGCAATGCCGTCTTTACTTAGCACTGGAGGAAAATTGTTTAACTTTCCAACATTTATGGAAACGCTGGACATCTTGGTTTGTGTTAGCGTCATTATTGTTGGAATACACAGCCGTCCTATAAGTGAAATAATCTTAAACAGGGGCCTAACAATCTATCGGTCAATGTTCTCCTTCCCAAGCCCCTTTCGGCCATATTCATTAATTATATTAAATCTACTCTATGACCTAGTTTCGTCTAGTGCTTGATGCACTACAGTTGTAAGCGCACCGTCCAGAGGGGCGTCCATCCGCTAAAACCTATCGTTTTATAAATATTGATAAACAAACCTATTCGACTACCGTATACTAAATAAAACTACTTTTGTACTTGTAGATGTGGGGATGGCCAGATTTTTGACAAAAACGAAGGCTTTTACACCTCTGGCAATAGAGTGTTTAGTCCCTACTTTCAGATTTTCAAACTCAGAGGTGGGGCAAATGTCTAGTTTGATTGCACTTTTGTTGCATGTAATGCATCCTGCGATGGGGTAAGAAAGTGCTTTTTCATAGGACCTGTAATCAGTCCGCAACTTTTAATTATGGAGAAATGTAGATATTGGCAACCATATCCTGCCTTATCAGCAGTGTCAGGTCTTCCATCATACTATGGACCATCTGGTATATGACTCCACTGATGTGGCTCGTCAATCGCGGAGCTAGTTTTTGAAAGGTTTCCTCCCGATTTGTCAACGTATTTGTGCAAGGAGTAATGTAAACCATCAGTCGCCACAGAAGTGGAGTACAACGTTAAACCATACGGATGGTATACACGCATAAAAGTTTTAAAAGAATTTTGGATTCGACTTACAGTTAGACATTGACAAGGTATTTTTTATATATTTTTTATATATATATATATATAAGGCCACCGATGCTAACACTAAGATGTAGTTTGAATTCCATGACCTGAATTATGACTAAAACCAGAATAGAGCCTCTAAACCTTCAGCAGAAAGATTTTCAGACTTTCTTTGTTCCCCTAAGATCGGGTTAATACAAATGAATCGGTTCTCCCAAAGATGACCTTACAGCAGAAAATTTCATCTGTAAGGTACACCTGCTTGAACTAAAATGTCTAATTTAATTCTTTTCTTTTCAGAGCTCGTGCGACTTCGTTGACGAATATCGTGTAGAGGTGACTGACTTTGATCGTTTCGGAGAATTCGGTGATTGAGTAAACTTATGTTTGTTCAGTTTATAAATAAACTTTGAATCTTTTTAGTGTTTACTTTGGTCTTCGTGGTTATAGGAAATCTACTGAAATGTTCGAAAGCGAGTTCACAGAACGAACACCGTTCGGTCTGTTTAACGATGGATTCATTATCTTTTCTGAGTTACAATGTTGAACTCGGTACTAGTCCTAATAGCAACTACTTTTATAGTACCCTTCTGATATGCGAAACGGTCAGGACTTAATTAGAGCGTTAAGTCTCTAAAATTGTTCCCAAAGGTTTTTTATGGATTGTCTCTCCCCTCCCTCTCACAGGAGATGGATAGTCTCCATAACCAATCTGTGACCTAATTTGAATGTCCTTTCTTTAAAGCGAACAACCTTGTCAAAGACTGAATTTAATGTCCTCTGACAACCAATGTAGTTCCGATATACACAACGTTATTGAAAGGTTCTGGGTCGATCGCTCTCCTAATTAAGTTAAAACCCAGTTGGGAACCGAAATATATAGAATTTGATCCATCTCAAAGCCCAAACTGGCTCTAAATAATTCAAAAATGGTATTGAACGATCTTATTGAAATCGTCCGAAACTATACCTACATGGTGATAAGTGAACTATACTTAAATAACCAACTGGGATTACAAAATTGGCTTTATCCAAGGTTTTTTCTTTGCCCCCATCGGCACAAATATTCGTGATATTTAAAAACTAGTCCGGGACACTGCTCTGATTTGTCAATGTATAAACCATTAGACCCGTTTTGCCAGTCGCTTTGCAATGCGAAGACTGGTCGGTGGTTCAAAGCGCAGTGAACCTAATAACCAGTTACAGGACCTTGCTGTTAAAATTCAAAACTGAGAAAGGCATGTCTTTAAACATATTTACTGGAGTATAAAACCAGATTCCACAAAGCAGTTTTAAACATTTTGACTTCAGTATAAGAGCCCTCAAATTTCTCAGTGTTGAATTTTAACATGTAATATTTGGGCATAATGTATTAAATAAATTTAACCGTAAAACTAAACTGACAGGTGGCGAAAATCTTAAATTTTGACTTAAGTCGGAAAATGCTTTGTGGAACCGGGCCCTAGTCTGTGCTCACCGTATAACACGGGTTTTCTCTATGCTTTAATGAACCCCTGTTTGTAGTTTACATATATTAATAATACTTTAATATTTGAACATTGATACTTTTTCAAAGGTCAGTCATAAGCGAAATAACCTGAAGTACGGCAAACGCATTTCATAGAACCATTACAAGGTCTCGAAACAGAGATCATGTGATTGTTAATTTGTCCTGTTTTGTCTTTGTTTGTTGCTAGCGGCGTAAAACCTCCAAACAATCCCTGTTAAAATGTGACTATCGCCATTTTGTTTAAGTTTCGCAATCTGTCGGCTAACCACATTTCCCCTATAAATCAAATGTAGTTTCCCTGATTTATTCTTCGCTAGAAAATAAATGTTTTACGAAACGCAATGGGTGGATGTGCTTCTGATCAGATTGTAGGTCTTTTTGAGAAAATGTATTGCCGCTAAGTACAGGCTGTGGGTGAGAGTCTATTTGAGGTCTTGTATGCTGTTATTGCACATATCGGCAACAGTGTTCGACTCGCCTTTTTTATTTTACATAAGTGAAAAAGATTTCCACATATGTTGAATTAAGGTTTATTTTACAAGTCTAATTCTTTTTCACATATGTTGAATTTTTTTCTCACATAAGTGAAATTCTTTTCAACATATGTAAAATAATTAATTTTACATATGTGGAAAAGAATTATACATATGTGGAATTCTTTTTCACATATGTAAAATTAAGTCATTTATTTTACATGTGTGGAAAAGAATTTCACATCCGTGAAAAAGGATTCAAGATATGTGGAATAAAGCCTCATCATCCGAACACATAGTACCTCTATACATAGACTCCTATAGAGAGACCATGCGACATGACGCTCAGTTGTATTCTGACATAGCCGCATATGCTGGATTTCTATTGGCAACATACACCTAAAATCGCTAGAACCCCCAGCCTATCAGCGCCGCTCTATCGCACAACAGTCGCGTGTATTTGTTGTGATAGTTCTTTTCAAACCTCTTCAGACTCCAACATTTGATTAAAACCATCGCCGTGTTACCTCCATGCCTTGCGAAAAGCCCGTCTGCGTTGAAAAGCTGAATGATCGTTACAAAATGAGATTCCAAGAAAGAGTACGACTGAATTTGGATATTTAAACCGAGAACACAAAACCTGCTCTTGATCATGTTTATAAGTTGATTTCGAGCACTGTCTTCCGTCATTATTTTTGCCTCCTGTATATAGTAGACTCCTACTGTCGTTGAATCGGCTTATTCCATTGGCCAGTGGATTTAGGGGGAAACCCCCAGATGGGACAAGAGTATGTGCCCTTAGTTGACCCGGATAACACGATAGAGGTTTCTAATATCCCAAGGTTAATACACCCATGTCTTAACCTTGGCTCGCGAAGATGTCTAATCCTATACCAAACAGCAATTTCAGTTGACCGAAAGCTCAGACAGAAGCAAACAATGGCACTTCTGGCGGAGTCCACGTAAAGCTGCCAAACCGCCTGACTGCGTGGTCCAAAATAAACGTGGAAATGAAATATAGCCTAAACCGGGTCCTGGCAAAGTGTGATTTTAGAGTCTGCAAATATCAAGTGACAGTTGTTTACGGAAAGCCGTTTTATCACTTTTATCGTTATTATACATATGTAGAATTATCTTTCACATATGTAAAATAAATGACTGTTACTTATGTGAAAAATTATTTCATATATGTTCAAAAGAATTCTACATATGTGAAAGAATTTCACATATGTGGAAAAGATTTTCACTTATGTGAAAAACAATACAACATATGTGAAAAAGAATTCCACATGTGTACAATTAACGTTTATTTTACATATATGAAAATATTTTTCACTTAAGTAAAATAAAAAGGTGAGTGGAACTCTTTCGTCTGATACAATATTCACTCTTTATTTGACACCGTAATTGGCATATTTCAAAATAGAATGTATGATTTTGTGGTTAAGCCGTTGTTAGACTGTTAAAGGGAAAGGCAACTATTTTTCGACCTAAACTTATAAATTTTATTGCATATTTTCAAAAACAACAATCTGTATTGCACTTGCAATCGAATTAGCATAGCCGTTAATTAGTTAATTTAAAAAGTGGAACTGACGTATTTGTTCCAAAACAAAGTGCGTTCAGACGCAGGCGTTGTACAACTGATCATGTGGCGTATTTAGAAAATGATATACGTAATACCCTAAAGGACAAAGGTTATATTTTGGCCGTGTTCCTGGATGTCCAAAAAGCATACGACATGGTGTGGAGAAAAGGTTTACTGATTAAGTTGAAGCAGATGGATGTAAGTGGGTTCGAAATTTCCTTTCCGACAGAGGTATTAAAGTTAGGGTGGGCAATTCTGTTTCGAAAGTTGCAAGTCTGGAGAATGGAACCCCCCAAGGGAGCGTAATTTCCCCCACCCTGTTCAACGTAATGATTAACGACTTACCAAATGTACTCAATCCTAGTGTTAAACGTTGCTTATTTGCAGATGACCTGGTTATTTGGTTCCCCAGTCGCAGTTTTAAGATAGCTACACGATATGTTCAGCAAGCTCTTTGTGATATAGGTGAATGGGGTAAACGATGGGGATTTAAGTTTTCCCCTGCAAAATCTGAGACGGTGGTTTTTACAAGGAAGCGAACTATACCGGAAACTGTTTTAAAATTAAATGGCACCATTCTTAAAGTTTAAATACTTAGGTGTTACATATAACCGGGGGTTAACCTGGGGTAAACATATTGATAATATCGTCACCAGGTGCTCCAAAGCAATTAATCTTATGCGCTTTGTTTAGGCACATCGTGGGGAGCCGATAAGAGAAGTCTTCGATTGTTATATCGCTCATTGATTTTGTCCAGAATAGATTATTGCTGTGAGGTATACAATTCTGCGTCGGATTCCATGCTTAAAAAGTTGGACTTTGTTCAATATCACGCTTTACGGATATGCACCGGGGCAGTGAAGGGATCATCTGCTCGTGTGCTACAGGTAGCCTGTGGGGAATTTCCTCTGACCATTAGAAGAAAATGGAGGACGCTCAAATTTGCTTTAAAGTTGTCATCGGCCAAATATAATCCCTCATCTTCTCTTTTAGATCCATCATATTATGATTACCTATATGAGAAGCGCACATGTTCGCCTTTTAGTCTCAGCATAAGACGCGTGGTAGCAGAGGTTGGAATTGACCTGACACTCTTACAGACTGACATCACACCACCTACCCCACCATGGCATCTTGTAGTACCAGTGGTGGATCTCCAAGTTAGAGAGCGCGTTAAAAAATCTGACCCACCTACGTTAATTGACTTATGCTTTAATGATTTTATTCAATCTACTTGGGGTGACTATTTGCAGATTTTTACTGATGCTTCGTGCTGTCCA
>JAQQZZ010130338.1:0-13845 GCA_030265115.1 Mopalia vespertina | reverse complement strand
AAATCAGCAAACCAGGGGAAAATACAAATGTTAGGTTACCTGACAAAATTTTAGAGGACCGATTTTTAGGTTATGCCAGAAAAGATTACAGCACAGACCTGCCATAGTGATTCTCCAGCTGAGGGAAGGGTTGATGGTGGGAGGTGCCTGTTACCATAGTGATTCTCCAGCTGAGGGAAGGGTTGATGGTGGGAGTCATCTTACCATAGTGATTCTCCAGCTGAGGGGAGGGTTGATGGTGAGAGGTGTCTGTTACCATAGTGATTCTCCAGATAAGCGAGCTAAAGGGGAACAGGAAGCTGTTCTTTTTATGGTCTGTATTGAGTCCTGTATTTGTCCCGTCTTGTCGTTGTTTGTTGCCAGTGGCAACAAGGGTGGTTTCCTTCACCCATTGGGTTGGCGCGTCGTCATATAAGTGAAATACCCTTGAGTACGACGTTAAACCCCAATCAAACAAACAAACACACCAGATAAGTGAGAGTTGATGGTAGGAGGTGTCTGTTTCTATAGTGAACCTAGTGCTAAGGGAAGGGTTGATGGTGGAAGAGGTGTCTTATGGTAGTCATTCTCCAGCTGAGGAAAGAGTTTTTGAATTGAACCTTTCATAAATTTGTTCCCAACACATCTATAAAACTCCTAAAATCTGATATGGCAAACTGATTTATTTGACAAAAAATGTACATCTCTTTAAAGTTTAACTCTTTTAATGAAAATGTCTTTAACTGTGCCATAATAAAGCTTCATTTGATGATAGTATAAACTGTTTAACTCATTTCTGTGTGGCATTATTAATTATGTTATTTGAAATATTTCAATAAAACAAATTTTACCAACCACCATGGGTGGGTGATACCTCTGGACATTTCAAAGCACAAGACGCCAATCAACGTAGGGTATAATACACCAAACAATACTTGTTAAAGGACAGTGTCTCTGATCTAGTTACAACTGAACTACCCACAAGAAAGTATTATCCCCTTGCAGCAATCCTCCAGGTAGGGGACAACAAAACCTCAAGTGTTTTATGTGGGGTCTGAGCTCTTCTCGCGTCTTTCCACGTTTATTGTATGACCATGTTATGTGAACTAGATGGGGATATTAAGGGATACAGTATGTATCATTATATTTTATTATCTGTAATGACAGTTGGTTAACAAGAAATAATAATCAATTACCTCATTTAGCAGATTAGTATCTTCAGAAAATTAATAAAATCTGTTTTGACTTGTAAGTTCCGTCTAGTTGTAGGATAGAATGATTGATTGGTGTTTTGCTGACAATAAGTTCTTTTATCTATGTTTTTCTCACCTGAGGCATGGCTTAATGTGTTATTAATCATTAGGTAGTTGATATTACTTGTTTGTGTGTTCTGGAACTCGCTGTGTGAGGTATTATATTTATTGTACATTGCTCTGAATTATTTGTTAGAATAATAAAAAATTGTTGTGTTTTTATTGATTGTTACTTTAGTCTATATTATATGTTGGAATTTTAGTGACAGTTATTTTTAGCCAGCTTCATGTTAAAGCAATCCTATAAAGAGCACTACATAAATGTGGTATATCAGGTCACATGATTTCTTTCTCGATTCTACATAAGACAAATACATTGTTTTCTAATGTCTACTTGACATAGAATTTAACCGGTTTTACTTTGGGACCGTCTATCGAGGGGTCTCAGGCTAGGCGCAGTATGTTCAGATTACAGTACTCTCTTTACTTGGTACTGGAGGAACATGAGTTTTTAAACACTTCACATCTTTGGTTTGAGTGACTGTTTAGTGAGTGTGTTAGTGTTTGTGGCATTTACGTGATATCCTTTAGCCGCTGGGCTGGCACACTCTCATGTGAGTGAGATTTCCTTTACCCGCTGGGCGGCCACACTCTCATGTGAGTGAAATTTCCTTTACCCGCTGGGCTGCCACACTCTCATGTGAGTGAAATTTCCTTTAGCCGCTGGGCTGCCACACTCTCATGTGAGTGAAATTTCCTTTACCCGCTGGGCTGGCACACTCTCATGTGAGTGAGATTTCCTTTAGCCGCTGGGCTGCCACTCTCTCATGTGAGTGAAATATCCTTTAGCCGCTGGGCTGCCACACTCTCATGTGAGTGAAATTTCCTTAAGTATGGCATTAAACCTCCAATAAAACGAACAAACATCATTTTACAGATGGTATCAACTCCATGTTCCATAAAACAAATGACCCATAACAGTTGAATTGACCAGCCATAACTGCCTGTTACTATTACTAAAAAATAATCATACTGACATAGGTCACGCCACAGTGTAGCTGAAATACTGCTGAATGTGGCGTAAAACAATAATCAATCAATCACTGGCATAGGGATGTCTATTTATTAAAACTGATGAATCATCTCGTGTTTTAGGGGGACAATTTTCTAAATAGATCTTAGATTCGAGTTGTTATGGGTAACCTAGAGACATCTCAAGAGAAGGTAATGACCATTTAGATGGTGTAGAAAGTGTTATAAATGTGTAGCAGACAAGATATGAAAAGTTTGACAAATTTGTGTTTAGTATTTTAGAATAAGATTTAAATTGTAAAATCGTTCCTCAAAGATTATGTGTATCGGCAGATGGAAGGGATTAAGTGATTATCTCACCTGAACTGACTACCTGAAGGCTATTACCACAAGCCAATTAGCAAAAGGCTAACCGATCGATTGCATGACAGTTGGGGGTGTGTATTTGAAATGAACAGTATACATCGAGAACAATCGTTTTACAAGCAAAATATACTTAGAGTACCCTAGATTACGACACTAAACAGCAAAGAACCAAAAATGATTAACATTTATAGTTGTGTTAATGTTTGTATTAATTGTCCAAATACGCAGCTGTTATTCCCTCTGGCCAAGATAAGATTAGTACATGTATGTTAGTCAAGGATTGTCAAACTCTTTTTCTTTGAGGAGGCATAATTTTCTAACAAAATAATAAACTTCACATGTTATGGATTGTGTACATGTAAGTGTGGACTTTGACTGTTTTAGTAGTTGTACATTGCCAACAATAAGTGAAATAGCCTTTATCAAGTCATCACACATTATCAATCAATCAATCAATCAATCATAGCATGTACATTGCCAACAATAAGTGAAATAGCCTTTATCAAGTCATAACACATTATCAATCACTCAATCAATCAATCAATCATAGCAGTGAAACAACCTTTGGTAGATTAGAACATGGCACTTAGCCCATCAGCATTTTAACTGAACTGCCATTATACATAGGCCTACATGTATATGTACTGTACCATGATCTTTATCTGAATGCCAGTCTTCACTTTTTATTTTTTTTTTGCTTTTTTTTTTTCTCTCTCTAAATTACCAGTTTAGAGCTCCAGCAAGGCACTTGTGCCAGCTGTGAAGTAAATTGAAGTGTTGAAGTTAATTATAGTACCAACGATCTGCCATTACTAAATTTGTGTAATGCTAAGTAAGATTTCCACCTTATTACACATTATCAAATTGGTTGTTCATAATGAGTTGATGGAATTACCGTATAATTGATGTCTGAAATAAACTTCAAAGCGACATAAATTGAATATGTGTTGTTAATTAAATTAGATGCAAATTTTAATTACCTGTTTTCATTAGTCGTTAAATTCTCGCCAATAATCAAGCGAAATGAATTCAATTATGTTTATGTGGACGTGTCGTATGGCCCAAAGCCCTGGGTTATTGTGAACATTACACATTCTGAAATCTCTTTGCAGTTTATTTGGTTCTTTACGAGTTCAGTCACTAAAAATTGTATTGAAAACTTATTTTAATTATAATGTTTTAAATTTATAAAATTAACATTTTGCTGAATCATCTGAAGTGTACTTTTGAACCTAGTCAGAAATAATGCAGTCAAAACAGTGAAGACCCTGATTGCTGATAAAGTGCAGTAATTTTTCATCATACATGTATGCCTGAAGCAAAGGTTTTATTATATAACAGGGGATATAGGTTTAAGGCACAAAAAACATGATCTCAATTTAAATTAGCTCTATATAACTACTTTAAATTCTGATCAGGTATGACCCAGGTGTGTTTTAATGGATTTACCTTCATCTGTCGTTTGTCTATAATTAGTGATAAGGTAACAAGACAGACAGGTGGGGAGGATGTAGTGTTATTAAGTATAGTTATAATAATTAAAGATGAGTTTTAATCTCATTTGTATTCAAATCATACCAAATCACGAACACTCTGCACGAATGGTAAATCCCTTAATATTACAAAAAATAAAATGGAACTAATTTCATGAGGTCAATTTTCTGATAATCTTAGAGTATGATTTATTAATTGTTAGTTTAATTTGGTGGTTATATAAATCACACTGGCACCCAACCAACCACCAAAAATTAACATTTCTCTTTTAAAAGACGAATGTTTTAAAAGGTTTTCATGACATCAAATAACTGTCAAATCATAATTTTTAAGTAAAACATACTGAAGAAAATGACTTCTAATAAACCCTGTTTTAAAGCTGATGAATCATATAATCATCTAGACAAATTAGATGTATGTTTAAAGAGGGCAATTTTTGCTTGGTTCCCAACAATCTAGTAAAAAAACACAGATCTTAAACACTCCCTGTGTATTGTTTGTCGCTATTGAGATCTGATGCAAATGCCTTGCTTACAGTGTCGATTGTTTTTTAAATTGACCAATCACAGAGCTGCTTCTCAAATCCAGTTTGTGAAAAGCGAAAATTTCTGCCAACGAACCGGAGTTTACATACAACGTATTTCAACATGACCAGCAGATACGCTCACAATAAAAAAACATCACTTTGATTGGAGTTGACATGTTCTCCTGTTCATTACACGTGACTTACAACATCAACATCAATCGAACGATTTCAACTTGTTTTGGCTGTGTTTACCATAGCCCCATGTTATCTGTCTTTTTATTGGACAACTGAAATAGTCACCCTTCGTGAACCCCAGTAAGCTTGACCTAATTGAACACTGCAAGTAAGATGTTTGCGTTAGATCTCAATAGCAACAAACAAAACACGAGGGGCGTATTAGATCTGATTTTAATTTGATTGGGTTCCCAAAAAAGATATAGGCACCCAAACTATTCTACACCCTAATTAACGTCAATAGATTATGATCAATGATATGTTTCCATAAAATCTGTGTCCAGATCTAAGCCAGTAAGGGGTAAACCTATTCTGACTAAAATATTTCTTGGTAAAACCCTGATAATGGTTAGGTGAATTTGGGACAGGAACCAGGGCAGATGTTTCCAAAAACACTCCTGACGGAATTCCATGATACAATAACTTCCATAACATGTATGAGAAAACAGACTTTTAATATGCAAAATATTAGGGTATTTGGTGTATGTTCTGTCTGGTTTGTCGGTTATATATTTATACATAGTATTTAGTGATTGTCTAAGAATGTTAGCTTTGATTATTTAAGAAAGCAGTTATACTAATGACAGACAAGAAGTCAGCCATGTGGAACTAACAAATGTCATGCCAACCGCAGACAATCACACAATTTGTCACTTTTTGGACGCACATTTAGTTTTTCTGAAATGATATCTATTGTCTGGCCTTCATTGAGATGTTGTCTTTGATGTTTTTGTGTAGTGATTGCCCTGTATTATCTAAGGTTGACCTTATCTGACTTCTTATAGAGAACCTCCTATTTATTCTCTCATTAACTTAAATACAGGCTGTAACCTAGTTATTTACTCTTTTTTGTATTTGTATGACAAATAGTTATAATAGATAGATATATTTATGCCAAATAGCATTGAAGTAGTTGAAATAATTGGTTGGTTATTTGTTTATTATGGGGATGGGGTAAGACTTGCTCCAATAGTTTAGCAAATAAATATTTTCAATATTAAATCAAGTAAATATTTTCAATATTAAATCAAGTAAATATTTTCAATATTAAATCAAGTAAATATTTTCTATATTTAATCAAGTTAATATTTTCTATATTGAATCAAGTAAATATTTTCTATATTAAATCAAGTAAATATTTTCTATATTAAATTAATTAAATACTTTCAATTTTAAATCCAGTAAATATTTTCATTATTAAATCAAGTAAATATTTTGACAGGTACATGCATTTTTAATTAATTAACTATTTTGATCAATAATTCAACACTTTCATGTATTTTTAATCAAGTAACTATTTTGATTAACCCTATTATGTATATTAAATCAAGTAACTTTTTATCAACCCTATTATGTATATTAAATCAAGTAACTATTTTGATCAACCCTATTATGTATATTATTAAAGTAACTATTTTGATCAACATGTACATGTTTATATATTGTTTAAGACTGCATGGGTTTTATTAAAGAAATTTGAAAACATTGAACTAATGAGCTACTCCACTTAAACATTTATTTTCACACTCTTTTGACCCTCATGCCGAGGCCTTTCTCAAGTGGATACAAAAGTAAAATTCCTGTAAGTGAAGTCATTATCTTATGTCATTTATTGTTGATTATTGTTCGCATGGTCCCCTTATGACATATTGGCACCAGTATATAAATCAAGTTAATCAACATAGTTTAGTGAACATTTTATTAACACATCACAGGTATTTTCAGTGCCATTAAATTATCATTGATAAGGTCTTCACAAACCCTAAGGATTAAAGCAAATGTTACGCCCTTATTCTCTTTGTAACTTATCGATTAATCAATTTTTTTTTACAATGAATGCATGAGAATCCAGTTGCATTCGGGTAACGATTAGACAATAATAATGTGGAATCTCTTATCATGTGTCGTTTCTTGCTGCATCTACCTGTTATGCAATCGATAAACCAGCTCTAAGACAAAGAAAAAAAGTGTAGAGAATTAGTCATTGTGTTAAACCTCACATTACATTGAGAGTTGTTTAATGTGTGTGTTGGGTATTGTAGGTGATTAGCATGTGCGTGTTAGCAGTTCATTCAGTCTTCAGTATCCGCTGATTTCAGTGACTAGTGTTAAGGTATCAGTGTTCCACACGTCCCACTACCGTGAAATCTGATTCAATGGCAGAACACTATACCTGAACGCTGCGACCTGGGATAATCTCCAGACCCATTCTAATCACCCCAAACAACACCTGTATTAGGATTCTATAGAGCCTTTGTTAAGAGGAATTTCACCTGTGGTCGCTCACTAATTCCTGGGTAGTTTGAGTCCTCGCTTGACAAAACCCAGTTTAGATTAAGATCATACCTGGTTCAGTCAATCTTTTAAAGTAAGACACTGTTAGATAACAATTCACCTGAACTGAAATTCGATGCAGCTTTAATCAATGAAATGGGGTATAAAAAGGCGGCACCTTTTGATGATTCTAGTTTGCATCCTGAGCAGTTGTTTGCACATGAATAGAACATGGATATATATGGATTGAGTATGTCCATGTACCAAGCCCTCCTGATAAAAAGGGCATTGGGTTCCAACCTTTGACATACTGTCTTTACTTAGCACTGAAGGAACATTTTCCAACAGAGAAAAATACTTTACATTTTATGTGTGTATTAGTGTGGTGATTTACTTTACGAGCACACCTTGATAAAAATACACTTATGCATGGTGCTAAAGAACAATTAAATATTAGCATATCATGATCTAGATCTTTATCAGAATTAAAATTAAAAACAAAATTAATATCAAACCTCCTTCAGTTAAACTGCACCAGTAAGACATAAATTTGCTTTTTTTGTAATTCTTCAAATTTAAAATACATGTACATGAAATGTTATGTTAACGTGAACACCCTTTGATATTGCCTGCATGTTTACCTTTATGAAGACTTTTAACCCATGATCTAACCAGTTTGTGTGAAATTAGTTAAAAGTTCTGTTTAATTGTAATGAGATGAGCATCAGAATCAGATAGTGTCATCTTTGATGTAGACATTTATACCATTATGATTCTCTGAAAGATAAAATATTTCCCTCTAGTGTCTACAGTGAATATTTCAAAACACCTTCATTCTTTCGTCTGTTGTAATTTTTTGTTTTTGTGTCACCACAGTACATGACATAGAAATGATATTCTGTCATAGTAGATATTTGTCAGTGTACAGCAACATTCTTGTTTGCACTTGAACTAATTGTTGTTTTGTATTAATTGAATGTGTGAAAGTATAATTTTCTAATTAACTAATGCAGGTCTACATGTCACTTTTAAATGTTTTATAACTTTAAATGTTTTATACTTTTAGACCTATGCAGTTTTCTGTTGCCATGGGGCTCACAGAGCTAAGGGGCAACATGAGCCAGTCTGTTTGAGATGTCTTTGTATAACGTCTTGTGATTGTCCTGTATTTGTCCTGTTTTGTCTTTTTTGGCTGCTAGTGGTGTCTAAGGGGATTTCAGTCAGCCATTTCGCTGGCACGCCATCATGTGAGTGAAATAACCTTAAGAATGGTGTTAAACCCCAATCAAACTAACAAACTTTAAGATTTTGTGTCAAGTTTCTATACATTGACGTTTAATTTGTGTTCACTTCTACTCATGTGAATCGGAAGTAGGTTTAATCTATCTATAACACTTCCTTTTTTTAATAATATATCAGACATATTCACAGGCTTAAGGGCGTGAAAACAGCTGAAAGGTCAGGTTCACACCTTTTGTGAAAATGACAACAGGTTTTAACATTACAATAAGATATATTCCAATTCATTAGTATGCCTTGAGATATCATCATTAATGACATCTTCGTGTCATAAAACCACAGGTATATCACATCACATGATATATAAGCTTATCTCACCTGTATTAATTTTGATTGATTTTTTATCTGTTATTTGTATTTTGTTTACTGGTCATTTCTATTATTGTGTAGTACATGGTATGCTGACACATCTTAAAGCTATACAACTGGTACAATTATGTTTATGTCAATAACCAGTAAGATAACTAGTCACAGGTACATGTATCGATGCAGAAAGCGTTTCAAATCTATTTATACTGATTACAGGTATACAGGTGTCCAGTAAGAAAACTAAATTTTCTTCTCATTTCTGTATTAGGGCTATTTGTAAGTGAAATAATCTAAAGTATTGAGAAACTCTTGAATATACAAACCTGAGCATAATGACCCATGAATATACTTGAAACCTGAATATAATGAGCCATGAATATACTTGAAACCTGAATATAATGAGCCATGAATATACTTGAAACCTGAATATAATGAACCATGAATATACTTGAAACCTGATTATAATGAGCCATGAATATATATACTTGAAACCTGAATATAATGAGCCGTGAATATACTTGAAATCTGAATATAATGAGCTATGAATATACATGTACTTGAAACCTGAATAAATGAGCCAGAATATACTTGAAACCTGAATACAATAAGCCATGAACATACTTGAAATCTGAATATAATGAGCTATGAATATACATGTTCTTGAAACCTGAATATAATGAGCCATGAATATACTTGAAACCTGAGTATAATGAGCCATGAATATACTTGAAACTTGAGTATAATGAGCCATGGATATGACAGACATCTGAGAATTAGACATGAATATATACTTGAAACCTGAATATAATGAGCCATGAATATACATGAAACCTGAATATAATGAACCATCAATATACTTGAAACTTGAGAGTAATGAGCCATGAATATACTTGAAACCTGAGTATAATGAGCCCTGAATAATCTTGAAACCTGAGTATAATGAACTATGAATATACTAGACATCTGAGAATGAGCCTTGAATATACTTGAAGTTGAAACCTGAGTATAATGATTCATGACTGACGAGAAGCATCAATGTTGACTGAAATGTTGAATGAAAAAGAAAGTTTGTATACACTGAGTGATGGGTATAATAAAGTGCAATTTAGTTTATCTTTACCTCCCACTAATAGCCATCTTGACTGAATTGCAACAAAGTCTTTTTTTTTCTCTACTAAATTTGGGATCATTTCACATTAATTGCATGAATATTCTCTTAACCAGCTACATTCTAACTATTTCAAGTAAACAGAACTACAACAACAGTAATGTTGCGTTGATAATGATACTGATTTACACAGTCCATCTCCTCCTTTGGTACTTGTTTTGATAGTATTGACTATTATATTTGTAGGGACTGGAGTCAGGGCTCACCTTGGTAGCATGTTAATCTGCTGATCCTTATTCGATATGAGTTCATTTTATATAAGCATGGTGGAAAACCCTAATCATTGTTGGTGGGTTTTTTTTCTACTAAGGCTAGCCCACATAGAATATTCTGGTACCAGGGTGGACACAAGGTACCTAGCTTTGGGCTACTGAGAAAGCCACATTTCAAAGTACTTGTCAATTTGTTGACGAACTGTACCTCATAAGTCCTCAAAACTTCCTGAAAGCCCTGTTTCTTTAGAAGATTGTTTAATTATAACCTGAGGACATCTCTGGTGTGAGTGGTTTATCATAGCTACCATCTGATAACCTGTCAACCCACTCTATTCATCATTAGGCTTCATACAAATTTCTATAAACAATCAAGAATGGCTTGTCTGGCGCTTTAAAGACCCTTGTAGTTGTTATTAGCAATTATACCCTTGTAGAGGTGTTTAATAAATATTACTTATCGTTCAGCACCATGGTTACAGGGTGCACTCGTAACAGTTTAGCTTTGAGCTATAAACCGCATGCCATCAATCTTCACTTTTGTGTACTTGAAAGTGTTTAATAGATTTTATTGTTTTATCCACCCTGTTTCCTCTAATGACTCATAGAATGCTTTTGAATTTACTAATGTGCTAAAGATACACATGTAAGTCAACCTCAATGCTTTCTAAAGTGGGAAAGATTTATGTCCAATGTATGAACCAGTTTCTTTTTTATTGTAGTTTAATAAAAAAATAAAACAAGTATTGTTGAAAACATTTTTTTTCTGTTGGTGATTTGTTATATCTTCCCATTGCCTGTTGCTCATAGAGCTTCGGGGTAGGGGTGGCCCTTCACCCTTGTCTACATGTACCAGTGATGAGATACATATCAAACAGAACTGCTGTCTAGTTTTCTTATGGATATTTTACTATGAGCCTAAAACAGTAACTGTCCCAAGACAATTTTTACTTCTCAGCCATGATGACATACTTTTCAAATGTGTGACCATTCTAAAAAAATCGTCAGGTTGGCCAACTTCTATCCTGTGTCAATAACTCATCCAGGATTATGGCCTCCGACCGGCAAACTGTTGATAATTCTGATCTCTTTAGTGCTTTAACTTTGCGCTAAACTATTGAACTTTTACTGTTCATATAAATTTCTATTGCCATGGAGCTACTGGGTTGCTCTGTATGAAGTTATGTTTAAATAGCCTATGGGTTTATTACAAAATTGCCGTTTAAGACTTACTGATAGACGGTTCGTTGATTGACTTTCACTTATTTGCTTGTATTCTTACACATTTGTTCCAATTATAATAAATGATTTGGCTATTCCATTTCTTGAGAAAGACTATGGGCCTCACATAACCATATTATCTATAAGAAGATAACTGTTTAATATGGAGATGGGAATATAGAAGCGTCCCTCCTGACAGTACTGTATTAACAGGGACTGACACAACTGTGAATTCTCCGCTATGTCTTGCCATTGAGATGAGTGTGACATCCGTGTTATTTCTCGCCTCTCCATTACATTGGTTTCCATATTAACTCCCCTATGACCTGTCTCTCCAGCTGTTTACTCAAGTGGAATAATTGTATTGAGACTCACTTAGCCAGTAATAATTCTCATTTGGGGATTTGTCGATATCCAGACTTTTTTGCAATCATGGACCTTTTTTTTTTAAACGACATATTAGGCAAAGTGGCGCATCATTGCTGGTTATTATACATTGTGTTGTCATGGTATGTTTTGATACTTTTTTCTTCATTTAAGCTCAATGCTTCCTGGATTCACAAAATCTATAAGCAGTTACTATCCTATGATTGTTTGGGGAATATACAATACCTCTAGTGGGTTTCTTAGACAGTCATCTCAACATTGATATTGCCACGAGAGAGGAATAACCAAATCATCATTTGAGCATTTGCATGGGAATATTAAAATGATATCCTTTGATAACTGTCTCTTGGTATTTTAACTGAAATGAATTTTAAGTGTGTGCTAGACCTTAGAGAGTTTTAAAAGAGATGAGTTGTGCCTTAGCATTTTATTTATTTTTTTATAAATATATATGAAAATCGGTGAGATTGGGATCTCACAATTTAAGGCTAGAGATTTATGGGTGTCAGTTTGGTTTATTCACACCTCATGTTTGTAAAGAGAACACCTGTTGTGTTTTGGTCTGTTGTGGACATTTGCAATATTGCATAAAGCTAATTGTGTTTAATTATAATAAACAATTATGTTTTAATTAATAGCTTTCACGTTAATGAGGGTCTTCCTGCTAGGGATGCTAGTGTATAAAATCGTGACATAGCCAAATGGTCATTGCAACTGCCCATGTCATCGTGTTTCTGACCAGTTAAATGCGTTCTGTTTTTCACATTTTTTAAATTGATTTATTTAATGTTATAAACAACATTTAACTTTTGAAAACGTGTTTTTAAAACATCTTTAGTCAGATGAAAATAAGATTTTATTAATACTTGTTGATATGTAAGAAGTGAAATGCTTTTCTCACTCACTGCCCACCATCATTTGACTTGCCACATGCTATCATTCCAATGCTAAATGGTCATCAAAAGTGCCACAAAATTTTATTTCATTTAAAAGACTGACAAACGTGCAATGTAAAGCATGTCAGGGCATGTTTATTGAGAAGATTTGTAATGTTTTGGAAACACATATGTAATGTGGTATGAAAAGTCCTCCATACAAATAAATACTTTGTCAGTCATATTAGACAAGAGTGTAATAACTTAAGTGCAGCGTTAAACCCCAATCAAACAAACAAACATTTGTAAAACTGCTTGACACAGTCTATGTTTTTGGACTATTTTTCTCCCCTGTTTTGAGAAATCTAACCGTTAAACAATTATGGTTTGTGTTACAATTATACAGGATTAAAAAAAATCCCTTGTGACTTTCTCTGATGCCACCAGGAGAATTAGCCAATCAGAACTCAATATTTTTTTACTGTTTATATGGAAATGTTGAATTTATAAATTTGTATACTCTCTCACAGGCTCTGAATAGAAATGTCTGAAGAATATGTTTATATTAAGTTTTTATTTTACTTCAAGTATTGGAGATGAATTGAAACTCCTCCTGGGCTATCATTTGTTGTTAAGTTATTGTGTTATCATAAAATTCTCATGTGTATTTGGATTGTCTGATAGCCGTCTGGCTGGAAGCTGCTCCTATATATGATAATAAATCAAACTTGAATCAAACTATTGTTCAGGTCAGAATGTGGTATAAAGAATCAAATAACCAAACATATATATATCCCTTTTATTGGTCAGTTGTTTACTTCTGTGTAGAATTTTCACACCTTGGATAATGAATATTATGAATTAGTTTACTTTCATAAGATATCAACTTCTTGCCTTTGTTTTTATATTTATAGTGATGTCAGGTCTATTTTAAGCAAATGTTAGAATACGTTAGAATCTCAACTTTTAAATGCCACCAACGTCTAAATGTCGCTAAAACTAACTTGTAAGGTAATGCTTTAGTCATTATCATTTGAAAAATACTCTGTATACCAGCTACCTCCATTATAATACGGTCCTCTGGCTGAGGGCAGTATGTTTGGAGTGTATCAATGCTGTCTTTACTTAGCACTGGAGGAGTCCTCTGGCTGAGGGCAGTATGTTTGGAGTGTATCAATGCTGTCTTTACTTAGCACTGGAGGAGTCCTCTGGCTGA
>JAQQZZ010130337.1:0-28285 GCA_030265115.1 Mopalia vespertina | reverse complement strand
CCTGTAGTATGTCGTTGTCTGTTGAAACTCGAGCTTGACAACCACGTGCTGAACATAGCCACCAGATTTTTGTCCCATTTTTCCGGTTGACACGATATGTATAACCACCATGGGCAAGCTTTCTTCCTCCACGTCCAGTTGGTATGAACTTTATCGTTTTTTCCCAGATTTACAATGGTTGCGTTGTGTAACAGATAATATGTAGGTTTTCTGAATATAGGATGGCATCCTTTTATACAAAGCAAAGCACTTAATGATATATCACTCATTATATATCATAGTCCAGTGCATGGCAATATAAGTGACAGGACGCTACAAGAAGATTAATATTAGCATCATTTCGATGCCATTGATAGTGTGAAACATACTGACTTTGGTGAAACATACTTACTATGTGTCAGGAAGCTAGCATTTTGACAATGCTAACACCGACACATGTCAATTTATAACTATAATATGGTGCTGTTGGTACAAGCCTCAATTGAAGTTATGAAAAGACACATCCACGATCCTTAGCTGATGAACATGCTCGCCACCTCGATCAGGCAGAACACTCATATAAACAAAATCGAAATACTATTACAGCCACTTTATTTGAAAGTTAATCACCTGTAAACTTTCCGACAAATCATCACTAAATTAATTATCGAATTTGTTGCCTCTGAGTCGGACGATAGAAATGGCGGTGCGATAGGCATGCCACCCGGATGAATATTCGGTGACGCAATAATTTACGTCATCTTTGTCGTTAAAGGCATAACAGCCCTTATAAAAAAGTACCATGATGAACCAGGGATTTACCATTGAATGAGGCCGATGTACTGTGGTATACCATGGTTTTACAACGATATTTTGGCCTACACCATGGTACTTTTTTATAAGGGAGCCTTCTCATATCAAAGTTTAACGTCTGTACCGTCGTATTATTTACCATTGTTTTTTACAGTGTACAAGAGTTTGATATGAACATACATTTTTGTATTGAATCGTCATTTAATGTAGGGCTAAAATGTGTCAATTATTTTTTTCTGAAACTTACAACTTATTAAAATATGAGACTTTTCCAACACTAATGTAAACAAAACTATTTTAACATCAACAAATAGAAAATTATTTCAACCAAAAAATAATAGCCGCGGAGTAAGAATTCCCAACTGTATACCGCGATAATTCAAAGCAGAGAAAACAGCCAAAATGAATTTCAACAAAAATTGTTTGAAATCCTGCACTTAACTTATGTCATTTAAATTAGGTCTTCTTATTCAAATATTGTATTCGGTTTATTCTGGTGTATAGATCAATATCTCAACATTTGAATTTAAAATTAATATAAAATCGTCAACGATTGACAGTTTAAGTATCCTTAATGCTTCCGGAATACAATAAACCCTCTGGGGTTTCTGTTCCCACCAGAAAGTCAGTCCTTAATGCAGGGCCGGATTCAGACCCAAAGATGCCCTAAGCACTTAAAATAGTTTGGTGCCACCGGATATATGTAATTTAACATATACACAACAATAAACCATAAAGTCAAATTTTGTTTTTCAAAGTGAAACAAAACATATAGGAAATTGAAAATAATGTTTATTTTTGTATCTTTGTGAAGCCCCTCCCCCTTTTCTTGATGCCCTGAGCAAGGTCTTGTTTTGCTTACTGGTTAATCCAGCTCTGGTTTAATGTAGCCAAACCACAAATGCCCATATTTATTAATTTTATGTGTATAGCACAAACAGCAGGCCTACTATATACTGAACGTATGGGTCACCGCTACTTTACTTGACAATGAACTGAATCTGAAAGTGAAGGTATGGACTATGTATATTCGTCAAAATAAAACCACCCGTCTCTTTCCGACTCGCTCATACGGAGTTTTTTGTTCATTATGATTTTTGATATGCATTGTTCACAGAATCAGCTATTCATTCCTACAATAGGCCTACCGGAAACTCCACTGGCCTAGAAACGCCATAGTCTTATCTTCGTCTTTAATCACTTACCCATCTCCACATTTCTTAAAAAAAAATGACACTGGCACAGGAATGTCGATTAAGAAAAAATCACTTATCATCTCATGTTCCAGATTAACTCTCAGATGCAAGTTTCTAAACAGATGTAATCTCGAGTTGTTATGGGCTACCTACGGACGTCACGAGTAGCATGGCAAAGAGAGTGGAACACGGACTACCAGAGAACGTCCAATGTCTCTATTTAAAGATTGAAATTGAACACTGTATGGCAATATGTTTTAATCTTTTAATTGATTATTTGTTAAACAATACATATAAAATGATAATAATGACACTCCTCGGAATAATTATAAAAACCCACCAAATATATAAATCTATAAATATAGCTCGTTTGAGGTGAAGTATCAACAATAATGCCATATGACTTCACGCGCACGCATATTAGAAATATAAATATATTAGAAGTACCTGGGACGTAACCCAGCTGCAGCGCTCTGACGGGCAGAAAATTTGCAGAGTAGACATCGAAGCGTTGGAGTTATAGGCTTTTGTCTTATTTATCCATGCTCGCGATACATACATACATACATACATACATACATACATACATACATACATACATACATACATACATACATACATACATGTAAGGAAATTTTTATTATCTTTTGTTTATAACCGGCTAAATCTGTATGTCTTTCGTGATATTAACGTACGTACATACATACATACATACATACATACATACCTACATACATGCATACATATTTTGAATAAATGAAGAGAGAAAAATTAGCTTACCTCCACCGGGATTCGACCCTGGGACCTTTGGGTTACAGGCCCAACACTCTACCGACTGAGCTATACATACATATACCAGCGTTTGGAAAACGTTAATATCACGAAAGCGATGTAGATTAAACAGGTTATAAACAAAGGATAATAAAAATGTCCTTGTCATACCGATAGTTTGCATTTCTGTAGGCATAATAACTATCCTTAAATTCACTGAAGGGTGATATTTTTGTGCGGTCAAGCAAACTCAAGCAAATACAATTCTGCTAAATTTATTTGAGTGCAATTTTGACCGAAATTTCTGTAATATAGCCTTTTGAATGAGTCGAATTTAATAAGATGTTATTCCATATCAAACTTGTAATGATCCAGAGAAGTTAAATCGCGCCAGACGGGCCTCTCTATAATAATTTGTTATATAGTTTGGTAGTTCTCTCAAACCACTCTATTATACGTTGCCTTTCTATATTTTATCTAACACAGACTTCCCCGAGTTCATCACTGTTGTGTCGTGGCTCAGTTGTTTGTGTTCCGGACTACTGAACCCTAGCAACACTACTTGAGTCTTCCTAACCGTTGGAAATAGCAGAACGCTACCATGATTCTGCACTTTGTCTTCAAATGTAAAGCAACTGCGTGGTCTTAACCTGACTTAAACCATCTCGTTTTCTTCCTTGAGCACTTTTTGGGTTAGACTGACCCATAAAACGATCACTTGACGTCCATTTAAATGTCAAAATCAATCATTTCTCAGTAGTGCTACACTCGCTTAAAATGTCTTTCCGCGGTAATTAGGTTATACGGATTCAACGTTATTTGTTATTCAGAGGCAGGCCTTATTTTTAAAGTGTTGGTACAGCTGCACGTCGTAGCTCTATTGACTGTATAGTCTATAAGATACGCATTCGCATCTAACTGAACCCATGTGTATACTGAATTTTGATTCAAATTGTGGTTTAAGGACCGCTTCCGTGATGGATTTCGCGATATCACTTCAGTTATTTTCTTCATTTCCTTTTTCACAATATTTTGTTTTTTATTCCATTTTCATAACCATGTTCAAACAAAAATACTGCCATAAAAATAAATTAGTAATAATCACAGCATATAAATTAAATATGTCTTATAAAAATAATAACATATTAGCCAAGCTTAAAGTAAAACATCTAATATTTTTTACAATATATACATGCTATATACAGTTGACCATTTATAAGCGTATTTTAATTTTTGATTTTATTTTAATCGTACTTTGGCATTTTCCAGTAAATATTTTGTTAGATGGCCTGGTTCGTCCCGGTCCCTTGGATCACAGAGCTGTCCAGATAACCACTGTACCGTATTACGTTGCATTTCTATATTGTATCTACAACAGAGCTTTCGCCGAGTTCGTCACTGTTGTGTCGTGACTCAGTCGGTCGTGTACTGGACTAGTGATTCCATTTATACTGTACTCAGAGTTTACATGTCTGCGGGCTGTCTTATTCTTTATATGCATACAAATCCGGAGTATTTGTCTGACTTCTTTCATTTTTTCAAGCGTTATTCCCATGGGAGCGGGCCCCCGATCCTGGCTTAGCGGTAGAGTGTGTGCTTACTAATCCTACTCCAATTTACCGTTTACCGGATCGAATCTCTCTGCTGACAATCAGGTATATGAGTGAGTCACACGATGTGGCTCCGCCAATCGCGGTGGTGGTTTTTACGAGGTTTCCTCCCTGTTTTCTACCGTAATGAGGCAAGGAACAGATTGAAGTGAACAGTCCGTCGTCATATAAGTGAAATACCATTGAGTACGACGTTAAACACCAATCAAACAAACACACAAACAAAACCATGGGAGCGGTTAGCATGGCTCACACTGCTTGCCGCTAAATACATGATACATAAAACTACACAATTATATCGATTTCAATTTCTGATACTAGAGCCTTTAAGCTTGAAAAAGGTGCTAGTATCTGCACTGAAACGTTGCTGTACCAAATAAATATAGAATGTGTAATCTATAGAATGGTGTTATGTTACTACTACAGCTTTGTAATGCCACTAGTCCGCCTGTCGACCATCAGGTATATGAATGGATCACACGATGTGGCTCCGTCAATCGCGGGGGTGGTTTGTATGAGGTTTCTTCTCTATTTTCCACCGTACTTAGGCAAAGAACAGAGTAAAGTGGACAAGCCGTCGTCATATAAGTGAAATACCCTTGAGTACGACGTATCATATCAAACAAAAATTAAATGGCACTATAACCAGATGACACACGTTCGTGCGTTTGAGGCACAGTGACATATTCACAGAAGTGAACTAAACTAAACTGACTAGGAACGTTTCCGGCGGATCACTGACTATTGTTCTGACTTTTTCCAGTTATATCCCCAATTGCCGGCGATGCAAAGCCATGCATCATGTTAATGAATCGCCCGTTATTACAACTTTAAAACCCAGTTAAACTAAACGTATTCGTCAAAATTCATAAGGCTAATGTTTCTTTTAACACAATACAAAACCATCTGGGATAAATACTTGGCTACACGTATATACATATGAAATAAGCCTATTATGAAATCCACACGTCTGTTAGATTCAAAAGTTCCCGACCTGGGTGTTCTTAAACTTATTGAAATTATGCTCGACATATGTAGAGAGATGTTGAGTACATCTGTCATATCAAGCCGTCTCGGGTTGCCATTTGGACATACGGAATAAATATTATCGGTATGTTTTGTAAGGCAAGAGAGTATGACCATTGGGGTGGCGTCACGTGCTCTTAATTTCGCCAACATTTTAAGTACAGCTTAGCTTCGTGCAGCAGTTTAACATCAAGACTTGATTTGTTTGAACTTCCATTTATACACTGCGGGCCTGGGGGCATCTTTCTTGTCTCTGGTGAAACGACTCCCGGGGAAGAGCCTGGTCAGGCCAGGTGGGAATCGTTACCTTAATTCAATGCGCCCGTTCCGTCACAAAAGACTCCCCTCGCGTGCCAGGTGATTCGAGCGCGTGCCTTTGTTCCATAGAAGCCCCGATAGTCTACCCGTATACCCTAAGGCCCTCGTCTTTGGAAGTTAAATGGACAAAGCACGCTATATAGCTTTGCAAGCGACGAAAATACCAAGCTAGATCTATCTTAAAACACGATTTAAATAGCTTGCTGAAAGACATAGGCCTGTTAATAAAAACTGAAGGGGGGAGGTGGTAAAGAAATAAAAAAGACATAAATTAAAAGAAACGCTTTTTTTTACATGTATTTAATTCATCCTGTACATCGTGACGAACACATAAAACTGTTTTATCTATCTCAAACGTTAGCCCCTATCAATAATCGGAAACTGTATTGCACCAACTAGCCTTAATATGCAAAATTAGTCTTGGTGATATATATTTCGTTCAAAGAATTTTTTTTAGCTAAATTAGCGTTTATGTACATCCTAATTATCCTTATTTGAGACAACTTTTACTCTAATTTTATGCGTCTTCGAGATTTTAAATGGGGTACATAGCGAAATGAGCGTATCTTTACGTGTACTCCAGATATCTAGTTCGTGTTTAATGATACCTGTGATAATGCGGAGTAAAACTGCCCATTAACAAGAAAAATCACTAGAAAGGTACAAATAGATCTGTTCTATTGACTATTACGTATGCCGGAAAAAATAACCAAAAGATCTAAGGTGTGTAAATTAGTATTTTTACTTTATGCTTTGTGGCTCAGTCGGTTCGAGCGCTGGCCCTGCTAACCAGAAACCCGAGTTCGAATCCAGTTGGAGGCAAGCAACATTTTTCTTCTTCTACAATAAAAAGATCATATGCTTATATCTCACAAAAAGAACGTTTTTGTTTTAGAATTTCGTTGTATTATTTTGCTTTTCTTTATTGACTTTATACATGAAGAATGCCGTATAGACCACACATAACGTAGTGTTGTTAATATCACATTTTCACACAAGCATATTGGAGCTTCTTGAAGCTATCCGGTAGAAATTACAAATGTTAAACCAACACAAAGGGAATTAAACTAGACTGACTTTTAATCTGTAAGCAAAAACAACTTTGGTGTCGATTCGAAAGTGAAAAACAGTATATTTATATAGCTGTTTATTAGTTTGAACAGATTCTTGTTCAGAAAATATTGTAGGTTTATTGTCCGGGAATCGCACCCACAACCCTCAAGTGAGGCACCGAATCGCCAGAACAAAATGCTTGCCACCGGAACTAGAATTTGTTCAAACTAAGACAGTGTAATCCCACAAAATAACAGCTAATGTTTGAACTTCAGTTTTAATTTTATCAGACCCATCAAGACCACTGTGTTATTTATTTTGATGTGGGTAGTTTTGATCATAAGTAAGTTGCTACTTTGAATACCCCTATACCAAGTATACTTTAACAATGTTTAATTGTGCTCTGCCAAAAATTAATAATGGAAACAGACGTCTTCCACTTCGGATGTAAGACACAACAGCTAACTGTAGGCGGTATGAAAATATTAAATATTCCCTGCGATTAAGGAAATATTATTCAGATTGTTTTAAAATTTCACCTGTTGCAAAAGATTTTAAGTTTTGTCACCTGTAACACAGGTCTTGTATTTTCTGTCCATTTGTCGCAAATCCGACTTGCGGTTTCTATTGATCCCAGAACGACTGTCTCTTCCGTTTTTGTTTTTGCAGAAAACCTGTTACAAACATTTGCTTCTGTAATTAGAAACAAACAGGTGATGTTGTTCACGGATTAGCGGAATCCTTTTTGTAAATCCACAGGAATATAGCTTTACGCGTGCTCGTTCAACTGTGAAATTTCTATAGAATGCTACATTTTTCACAGTTAACATATCTTTACAATATTATCAGAGTAATTAATTCTAATATACCCTGCTGCGTTAGAAACACTGGGAAAGTGATGCATAGATACGTGTTAGCGCTTTGGATAGCTAGTCTCAGTTTATCTATGATCTTTTATTATGTGAGAAAAACCGTCTGCAAACTGGGCCAGCGTTATCGCCCCATCGAGGTAAGACGCTCGATTAATCTAATCGAACACCCGCTGTTGAAGACGGGTCGCTTTGTTCAACCATAGCGAGCCTATCGGGTGACGACAAACTGAGAAAATCGCGGGGACTTTCAAAGCACAGCGTGTGCAGGACAGGCATTCAATGCTCGCTCTACTTAAACCACAGCCCAATGTTAACTTGATCATTCTTTCAGCTAGTTTCATATGCAGTGTTTCGCTCTACTGTACAGCGTGGGAGCGTGTTAACTCGACAGACCTAATTTGACTTCCTGCTCCGATAACAAGGAGAAAATAGTCAACTTTTATACAACATACATTTAACACTGTGTACATAAGTTGTTCGAATATTTCCTGTCTGTAGTGTGAAGTTAGCCAATAAGTGAATAGGAAATACTTAAAACAGGATAGGTTTAATCATTGTCGGAACAGTGACACATCGGGAGCAAATATAGATCAGCAGTTTCTACAGTGAGAATTTTGTCAACCACTTTGTGAAGCAGCTGACAAAAAACTTTGTACTGTATCAACATGGAAAGTTTTTACTCAATATTGATTTTGATGACCCTCATGCTGTCGAGTTTCGTTTCAACCCAAGGTAAGTCACTTTGATACATACGCACAACAACAACAACAACGCTAAATACTAATAATTACTTACCAAAAGCTTTACACATAGTCCGCATTTTAATTTTTTCTTTAACTCTAAAATATTTCGATAATTTGTGCAAAATGCCATTATATTACAAAAACACATTTCCACATGTAACTAAAAAGGCTGCAATTTTTTTTACATTGCATAAAGTATTAAAGCCAATATATGTAGTAGCATAAGTTGTTGGCAGTTTATAACTAAAACAGGCAATAACATTAGAATATGTTGGCGGTTTATAACCAATGATGATACGATCTATGTATTTGTATAAGAAAATAGGTTCAACAAATATCAGTTTGTTCATACAATTTTAGTGTATACACGGATATTGTTAGAATACAACCCCACTTGGAGCCAAACCATCCGAATGGATATTTGTGGTGAATTATGAAGAATGCATATTACTTTATTATTGAATAATGTATACAATGGACGAATATCTAACTTTCAACTATACAAAGAATGGATGGTTTTGGTCATATTTAAACAAAAACGTCGCAGGCTTAGATTAGGTCAGTGATCAAGTTTGGGATTTCTTTGTCGAACTATTCTTTGTCAAAATTTAGCAGTGAGGGTACATTATAAACTACAGCCTCCTGTTGAAATGAAAAGCGAGTGTCCGGTGAAATAAAACCTTTTGTTGACCAATCTTTGTCCGAACCGCTAGAGGCACGCGAACGCAGACTATTTTTGGAGTGACCATTGACACTCCAAACAGTGTGGAGCGTGCCCTGATTGTCGCTTGACCAATGAAATTTGGCCTGGCTCAAGTGCAGTGTTTGAAGTATAATGCGGGTCTATTGTAACAGAATAATGGAGCTCGTCACCTAGGTGCATTGTGCTCCCCAGGCATGATTTAATGCCTCATGCGCCATTACCATACTATCAGTATGAATAATGCATGGTAACTTTAACATTCTACATCTGTTTTGTCGCCAAGTTGCATGCTCCACGACACAGCATGTGTTGTTTTCTTGTGCCTGTTTTGCGATGCATGTACGTGAAGATAAGCCTTCCTTTGCTTAACATAAATCACCACATTTAACTTGAAAAAGCTTTTGATTGTTGATCCATTTCGGGTATTTTAAATACTCTCATCAGAAAATGCTGGGTTCTCATTTTCTACAAATAAATTCAGAGAGTAGCTCGTTCACGGCGCCTTCAACTGTATATCTATAATAACCAACAGAGCAGCTGATGTTTACACTAAGTTTAACTACAGTGTCCAATAAAAAACAAATGACAAAGGGAGCGCACAGGAGCTGCTAGTCATGTCTTAATGTCCTTAATATTTCCCAAGTTTACGCGCGGATATATCTTGTAAGATGTATTGTTGATAGCCGCGTTCAACAGTGTGTTGACTGAGCTGTCTAGCTACAATTTACAAGGGCTTGTAAAAGGGACCTTGTTTTGCATACGTATCTCAGGGCCCGTGTAAGGCACGCTTCTCTTGTCTGGACAAACAATAGGTGAGAGGCAGATGTTCGTAGACAAAGGGCAGAGCCCAAGGGCACTACACTGCCCTATTCACCCAGTCTTCTTTGAGCCCAAATAGCACACGCCATAGCACAGGCTTAAGGTGTATCCCCGGTCCAGATTATTGCATTCAGGTAGCAGGTTATCCTTACCATGATCAACAAAACCAACGGCTACTATAGGAAAAACGATGCCTTCACCCCCCCCCCCCCCCCACCCTACCCACCCCCTATCCCGCCTCAAAAAGAAAAACCGGGTAAATTTGTCTCAAGTCTTACTTGTTTGCATTATTTCTCTACCCACACAATTTAATTGTGCATGTTAATCTGATAAAATGTTCCGAATTTAATTAAATTTTCTTCTCACTTGCTTACTTTTACTGGAAGAATACATCAATAGCTTCATATGTATCAGTGATAAGAACAGCTAGACCATGTATTCATAGAGTTACAGTCCACCATGATCTTAAGAACATTATACCATTGCAATTTCCCTGCATATTACACAAACGAGTTTAACTGTTATTTATTCAATAAGACGGAAACTGGGGTTTTAATTAAATTTATATAATAATAGAGACATAAAATCTATCCTAAAAAGCGAGTCAGTGACCCAAGATATGATCCGCATAGAAAACCATCACAATTAAGATTTTACGGATAGAGGTTGATTTTATGGAATTCGAAAGAAATTGAAATAGATGTGTATGTAAGCTGATCTCTTAGACTGCAATTTAATACCATCCATACCGGTACTTTGAAAAACAAGTTATGTTAACCTGTCAAATGTAAAAGGACTGTAATAGAGAAAGCTGTATAGAACGACCTAGCCACTACATACACGTATAGTAGATTAAGTCTATGGGTCGTGGGAAGATACTCAGCTATGTAAACCCATTCAACATCTGACATTGTGACCCCTCCTTTCAGAGTTTTATGCAGTAAGCAGATAACATGCTGTATTACATAGGTATCAAACAATCACCACAACACGGACTTTGCCCAATGTCTGTTCAGTGCTCAGCACGAAATGTAACGCACACGCAAGCTTGTATATATAACGTAGTTAGATTTCACATTCACAATATTTGCACGTAAGTAAATTAGAATTGAAAGCCAGATTTTGCTACTGATATATTTGGCAAGCACTGATTTACCAAAGTGCTTTACGACTTAGATTACACATTCGTTTTCTACTCCATATACTACATATACATGCATGTATGCGCTAAAAAACATCAATTGATATCGGACCAAACGTTACGCCTTGTCGAACCCCTAAATAGTTCGAATATGCAACATAAGTTTGACTATGAAACCCGGCTTTAAAAGCGATCTTATGATCGACCATGCAGCTATATAAGAGATCCGAAGCCTTTGAACAAATGCATAGACTGTATAGAGCAGAATTTGATAATATCTGAGTCGAAAGTGATCACATTATAACACAGAGGCAGTGTCAAATGTAGGTAAATATATAGCTAAATGTCGTGGGAAAAAGAGCGTGTCAAAGTACCCACAGTGTATACATGTACAAGGCGGAACGGCAAAGTACATTTATCGTTTTGTGTTACCTTTCATCGTGAATCTTTTCAATTTATCTGAAACATGATATATGTTAGAGCTAGTTATAGATACTATATACATAATAAGAGGATTGTCCCTAGAAGAACCGATTCTTAATGTTAAACTTTTGAGAGTTATATGTGCGTCTATGTCATCATCGAATGGAAATATAAAAAGAGCAAATATTACTTATTGGCGTGGAATGGATTATAATTTTCTCATTATGTAATAGAAAGGTGTTAATATGGGACCCACTATTCGTTTTCATTTTAAAGGCTACTATGCTATCATGTGTCACCAGCTGTCAAAACTTGCGTCAAAGATACCTTAATTCTGGACAGGGTTTGGGGTGTTAAGGGAACGGGTAACGTGTGACTAATTCTGACAATTACCATAAATACTTGGACTAGTTTGCTCAATCGTGACCTGGTGCTACGTGTATCAGAGCCAAAGAATACAAGTCTCATATATTTCTAAAAATCCTACTGGCACAGGGGCGTTTATTTATTAAAACCGATAAAAGTCTCCTATACAAGTACAATTATATATAGTCGATCCAATGCCTGAGTTCGAATCCCGGTGGATGCAAGCACAATTTCCTTACTCTACAATATACATATACCGTTTTAAATGTTTTATATTTAATCTGACATAGTGACAGACTATCTGTGGTCGTTTAAAACTTATATTTATTGATGTAAAAACACATGCAATCGATTCTGTATACATGGATTCTGTATACATGATTCATTTTCTTGGGTACTGAATTAAAATTGTGTTTTACTCAAATTGAATACAATTCTGATTTGGCAGCCCTTTTCTGCCATTAAACCCTGTGTATTTTAAGTAAACCCCTTATTGAAATTGAAGTTCGATAAAATATTGAAAACTCGTAGTTGAAAAGGGAAAGATTGGATATTTATCAGCTGAGAGTTGAGTTTTTATTGCATTTTGGGGGCATGTATTCGGCCCCACCCCCAGTACGACTTTTACCAATCCCTGGTAGGTTCACATGTCACAATTCGCTCATAAGGAAACTAAATTTAAAAAGGTACAGTTATGAAAGAGAAAAAGCTTAACCAATACAACTCTAAATTTGTTTTTGTCTCATGATAAAACATGTCAGTTTTTCTTGAATAATCATTATACTAGTATATAAAATGTTGTAATTTGACCATATCATTTAATTAATACACAGAACAACGTTTTTAACCAATGATCTACATCGTTTTAACTTTTAGTAAAACAATATTTGACTATACTGAAAACAATAACACAGCCGAAAAGAAATCATTTAAAGTGTTAGAATCTTTTACCATGGGAAAAAGATAATATTTAAGTCCCATTGTGGATATCTCATTTTCCGTTTGCTAAATCAAGCGAATCCAACCAACCATGCTAAATACATTCTTTTAAAACTTCCGCTCCCTATACAGCCAGCTTTCAGGACGTGACCTTTAATTAGTCGTTTACTGTTATCATGTATGTAGTTATTTTATCTTATTTTCCCATAACAAAATATATACCGATTTTATGCAAATTAAATGGTAATTATGTCTGATATGCAAACTGGATTTAAGTGGAAAAAAGATTTCGGACCCATCATTTTCCCACGATGCGTAAATGTGTTAAACTATTTTTTCTGTTTATTTTAATAAAAATAATATGTTTTGTGTTAATCCAATATAATTATATTTTTACACGGAAGCAAAGTAATTTACATATACCATAAAGCGACTAAACAAACACATGTTAAAACTTACGCCTTCTTCGGGACGCTCAAATTCAATGCCTTTAAACTTCAAAGGGTATTTCAAAGGTTTTCTATTTCAGTTGATTCCTTTGTACAGCTTTGCGTGACAATTAACAAACCTGGAGATTGATATTTTTTTAGTATACTCGGTGTACATAATACAAGTTATTTGTAACTTTAGAAAATAATCCGAAATGCCCGAAGCATTCTATCTTACTCTAAGTCCAGCATCAGTATACGATGTAACATTTGTCAGCATTTAATTAGCACTTCCTTGAACCATGAAATAAATACTAGTCAAGCATGACGGCTTGTTTTTACGAAACTTTTTAGTGTATATCCGATAAGTTCCGAAGTCAGCCGAGTGCATCCGAGTGTCGATTTTCCCACGACTCCGTTTTTAACTCTTGAAATAAGCCTGAAAAATCGAACACCTGTTTTGCCTCGAGGCTGATCCAATCTCACTCATTCAACATTGTACAAGACTTGTCATGAGAGTTATTTAAGAAGTTTCAGCTGAATAATGATAGATCTCCAGTATACGAAAAAATTCACACATTGACTCAATCACCATTACATTACTGTAGCTAATTTACATTTTACAGCGAAAATCGTACAAAACAATCTAAACTTTCTCACAGTATAGATAAACTGTACATGTGTTTCATTTTCGATTGCCTTTATCGTAAAATTAATATTAATGAATAGTCAAAATTTTAATTTTAATCTCATTTAATGATGGGTAATATTAACAAATCAGATTTCCTGTTAAAGCCCAATTTCCTTTGTAAGTGATCATTCGGCGATATCCATAAACTCAAAGCAATTCTCACTTTTAGTCAATTAGAAAATGGACACAAACTTCCTGTAGATAACTTCTAATCGAGAAAATACCCAAATGTATCTATGTCGAAGCTTTTTGATTATTATTATTTTGATAAATCGTTCAATTAAACTTTCAGTGAAAAGCAAGATATAAATGAGAAAGAACATCTTTATTTTGTTTATATACAATTGAACAGCGGCTCTATGTCCAATGTGTATATCAATTTTGTAATTATTTAAAAACAATTATAGCAAGCGAGATAGATCGCAAGTTATATGCTTTTCTAACAATGTAAAGAAATCCTTATAGTACACCTGCTAATGATTTGTTAACTGCTAATTCGAAGAATTGTTTTATAGTCTTGCATTATATGGATGGTTTAATTAGATTAGGTGTAGACCTTTACATTACGCTAACGTCAACCTAGGTTTGAACACTTTTACTGCTAATGGGTAAATTCCCAAATTTAAGAAGGCAATAAAGAAAATATAAAGAGGAAATAAGCACATTACACAGCATTACCGTAAGCTTTAAAATAGTACTCACCAGTGGAGTAAATTTATTAATAACCTGCTTTTGATCCAAATTTAAGAAGGGCGCATCTACTCAATAGATACGCATCTATCTACTCAATAGATGCGTGTCTCCTCCAAAAATAAATATAAAAGAACGAAAGAAAAAGAAAAAAAAAACGCCACATCTGTACAATGGTGATTGTTATTAATCATTTATTTGTCTTTCGGTTGTCTTCAGATGCTACCACACATTGCTTTAAGGAGTCGCAAACTTCGGCCAAAGTCCAATTACAGTGTCCTGATGGATTCACCGTAGTTATCCAGGATGCCCTATACGGGAGTAACAGCTACAGGGAGTGCAGTTATACTACCAACACCTGTGTCGACCATCCACCCGATGTCAACAAATCTCACTGTCTGGGCCAGCAAAGCTGCTCTCTGACCGCCCGGAGGATGTACTCGGTGGATTGTGGGGGATACGTCGACTTCTTTAGAGTCATCTACGAATGCTTCCCTGGTAAGTTCAAGCTGGTCATTCTATTCACTTATCTGGCAGCTTCTGCAGTTAAGATGAGGGCATCTTAAGACGAATGTTCGTTATATTTAATTTAAAATCAAGAGCCAAAGAATTTGATCGTCCTTGAATGTTATGGCCGTTATTGGAGCTTAGTTTTGAAATTAGGTTAAAACTTCTATTTACAATTATGCTGTTTTATTGTACAAATGCATATATTTCACAGGACAAAAGTACATATTCTGTATCAATGAATTTAAGATTATCTGTTTTTTGCTATTTGCAGTTTTTGTAGCCAGAAACTATACATTCCCAACCCCGCCGGTTACACACAATGTACCTAAATACTTCGGCCGGATTACTCCAGTTAGGGATACGACGGATGGCGAATCTTCAGGTAAACACACTACCATAACAGAGCTTAATTTTTTCCCGTAAAAATAACTCTTGAACACTCAAAGTTTAATTCAGAATCGATAAATGCATAGAATAGAAATCTGAAGCAACGGGTTCTCATATTTCGGCGGTAGCCTCTACTGCCCTCTAGTCCCACAACTCAAAAGTTTACAGTATACTTACAGTATATCTATATATTCTATTCTTTTATATTCTTAACGGAGTACAAAACAGGATAATGTTCATTTCGCGCAATTATCATAACTGATATGGGTCTATACAACGATTCAGTACGTACAATTTGGTCTTCCTTTGTAAGACTCTTTTGTCAAAGAAGGTTAGCCTTGCAGTTAAGTGCATGGTATTTTAATAGAATCCCATCATGATATCTCAACGAAAAGATTATATCTTATGGCTAACAGTCAGTTTTACTTTCGATTTCAGGAACAAGTGTGGGTATGATTTTAGCTATTGTTGGTTGTGTACTGGGGACGCTCTACATCAGTATTGTGTGCATCATCCTTGCCCTACTATTTAGACGGTACGTGTTTTTTTTATTTTGGATAAACTAGAAGTTTAAATGTAGCCCTACGGGTTCAAAGGCCTTCTGTCTCCATATGTTAAAAACGGAAGTCTTCCGGTGACGACATAGGTCGGTAAAGAGGCTTTACGGGTAGTTTCTTCTAAGGTTCTCACTTATTACTGACAATGTCCAGTTGTTTATGTAAGTGAAATACTCTTGAGTATACGACGAACAACATTACTCAAACAAACACATTTCAAACTTATGTAGTATAGTTTCCATAGTTTGATCATAGTGCCTTACGATCTAAGTAAAGAATTAGGATTTACCATAACTTACGGAAGGATTTCCTAATGTCTAAATTAGAATTTGTCTCTCTTCTTTATGTTTTTTAACGGGTGGTTGACGGGAAATCCCCTTTTCTCTGACTCGCTGATAGCTAAGGGGCAACAAGAATGAAATATATTTGTGATGTCTTGGTATTGAATCTTGTCATTGTCCTGTCTTGACGTTGTTTCATCCCAGTGATGCACCTTCTGGTTTCATTCAGTCATTAGCCTGGTACGCTGTCATCTAAGAGAAATATGCCGTGCCCCAATCACACTATATACTGTTTAGATGTCTTATCAACTGTGTGCATACTCCTTAAGTAAACATAGCCTAATGTTCTTATTAAATCGAATATTAAATCACCATGCGTCGACATACTGCGCCTCAGCTACGAATGAACGCAATGATGTATCATACTATAAAACTTAACGTACATTTTTGTTGCCCACGTTGATATTTTCTTTATAGTTGTTTTTATATACTTTTTTCAGATCCGATCGCAAGAATGAATTATCCACTGACGAAGAACAGCCAGCCGAGTTAGATAATTCTGGGTTCAAAGGTTCAGGCCATGGACTTCAAAAATCTGGAGAAAATCGCTCTAAATACACCGAGCAAACTATAGAAAACAGAGATTCCAACCGTAATATAGTCACCAGCCGACCAGGACCCGACGGAAAAGAGATTGACGCTCAAGTGTTTCACGAAACGGAAACCCCCACTACTAGAACCACTCGAGTCGAAAGACATTACAACAACAACATCCAACATGGCGGCAGCATAGCCCCTAAGAACTTGTTTACAGCAAAGGATGGGAAACGAAGTTTTCAAACTCATGTCACTATTAATCCAGATGTTAGTATTGCTGATATAACACACGAAGAGCCAACACATGACGTCTCAAGTTGTTAAAAAACTTTGTGGAAAGAAATGTTCGAAAAACAATTTGTGATATTTGAGGTGGTATTTCGTACATGGATTATTGCTTGTAATAAAATGTTAAGTATAAACCTTGGAGAGACCAGAGAACGGCATCGTTTCAATCCCACACATTTTTTACCAGATGCATCAATGATCTTTTAAAATTTTGTTGAGTTCTTAGATCATAATATACCCATGGACATACTACGCAAATAATCAAACTCGTTGTTCAATTGGCTGATATACAATGACGCCATCAATATGGTGTTACTTTGGACAACGTGCAATCTGTGATTTATATTTCAATGTGTCATTTTGTCATTTTTATTTATTCATTCATCGTTTGTCATAATGGAGGCGGCCTCAACCCTTCAATTAAAACAAAGGGCGTTCACTCTTGACAAATATTTCGCGAGCATAATAGGCAAGTCACACATTTAACTTTATCTATACAGGTTGTAATTGTTATATTTCCATCAGGCAAAGCTATAACACTTCTTCAAAGAAGTGTCGCACATCATTCCATCAATGTTCCTAACGCATTTAATATTAAGCTCGTTACTGATCAAAAATATATTTTTTCTGAAAAAGTAAATTTTATACATGTATTTATTTGTCATATCATAATGGCTTGTTGTAATTTATAAATAAGACAATCGTTGCTTTTCTGTTTTAATGGGAGGCGCAATTTGTAAGAGATTGTTGTTGAATTGTATATATTTTTATATTTGTGCTATTAAATTTGCGAATTTTGAACAAAACTCGTCTGTTCGTATCTTTTTTTAGAAAGCATATTTTTTATTTATTTGCTTTGTTTGTTTATCCGATCAACATGAGTAAATTCCAATCACAGATCATTGGCCTTAATGTGGGAGGAAAAGTGGGTAGTAAATTAACAGAGAAAACCCCAAGATTTTCGGTTGGATGCTGGTATACCAATCCACATATGGTCTGCGGGAACCGAACCCATAACCCCAGGGATGAGGGAAATATGTGGACGAGAAGCATACACTCTTTAGAACGAGCACTCTAACTCATTCGGTCACCACTCAATATTGCTGTTTGAAATATGCGTACGTTTTGAGTTTAAATGAGCTTCCCAGTATTCATGTATATATTTGCTGAACTTGACTGCAGTCCATATAAAAAATATTGTGCCATTTTTCCAGCGGCGGTTGGGAGGTGGTTTCTTGTTTTCCCAGTGCTCTCAAAGCTAAGCAAATTTCGAAAGTATTATTTGTACTGATTAAGAATCATTCCAAAATAACGAAAATACTGTTTATTTGTAGTGTTTACGAATTGTCTCCCTTGAATTGTTACGAAGCCGAGTCCGAAACTACCCTTTGTCTTGTTTGTTTTTTTGATTGGTGTGAAACGTCGTATTCAAGGATTTTTTCACTTATATGACGACGGATGTCCACTTCAAAGTGTTCCTTGCTTAAACACGTTGGAAAACCGGGATGAAACCTCGTCTGGACCATGCACCCCTGCGATTGCAGGAGCTACATCATGTGACTCATTCATATGTCTGATGGTTGACTGGCAGACTCGAACCTTTGGACGGTACATCCAAGTAGGATTAGTAAGCAGACACCTCAACCACCAAGTCACGGCCGCGGACCGTGTTTGATTGGCGTTTAACGTTATATTCAAGGGTATTTCACTTATATGACGACGGATTATCCACTTCACATTGTTCCTTGCTTAAATACAGCGGATATCCAGGAGGAAACCTTGTCACAACCACCGCGCGATTGCTGGAGTTTCATCGTGTACCTCATTTAAATACCTGATGGTTAACTGGCGGAGTCGAACCTGTGGCCACGGCCGCGGGCCCTAGCTTTTGGGTGACATCTTTATTTAGTATACAGTGCATGGAAACCTCATTTATTTACTATTACACACGTAGCTTCATTCTAAAATAGAGAGAAGTTCGTATTTTCGCTCACCGTAACTGTGACTATAAGGTTAGACTTACTAGCGATATAGCATTTAAGCAACATGTTTCTGAATGGTATATCAATTATTTGCGCTTAACCCCTAAAATAAAAATGTTTTAAATGGACACAAAAAAGGCACACAAAACACTGGGTATGATTTTGTTAGACGTGTTGTATAAGATTCAAGGTTTCTTTTCTTTTTACAAGGTTTTAACTTTGTAGTTTTTTTGGTTGTTTTTGTTGGTTTTGGGATCGGGTGTCTCCAGAGGGTTGTAGTGAAGGCGACTGGAACATAGCCTGAAAAAAATAAAAACAGACAGAAAATGTTTTAAAAAGTAATAGAGCGTTTACCTTAAATGTACACAGCTGTGATTTTCATGTCCTATGTTTCTTTTTGTCATATCTTAATTTTTTATTCCAGTGATTAGTATAGAGTCTTTATAGGGTATTTTACATCCTAAACTCACACTGTACTCAATACACCAATTGACAGGCCCATTCACACGCTATTCACTCAAATATGGTCTGAATTGACAACAAATCTTTACATGCCTTCAGATTTTGACAGCTTCTACACAGAATCTTGCTTATTTCTCGAAAAATATTCATCGCAGAGATTTAAATTGATTGCATATTAAATAAGACAATGTGGGATAATAAAGTTCGCCCTACAAGATGTTTTAAAATCTTTACTAAAATATACGTTTATTCTTACACGTATCCGAAGCTAAGACAGAGAAAAAAGTCCACATAAATTGTTCTAGGAAAAATTTGTACAACAAAAAAAAAAAACAAACAAAAAAACGAGGCACCCTTTTTAGTGCAACGGGTATTCTATTAAATAAGCTGTTTGATTTGTTATTGCAGAAATAACATCCTGAGAAGTAATTAAAGCGCCAAATATGCACCGTATGTTTTTTTGCCAGCATTGATTCAATTTGGTAAAAGTTTCACAATTACTGTTGGATCGTCAACAAATTTTGACATTTGTAATCCTGAGTGTCCCAGCTTTCCAGAAATATATAATACGTAAAGTTCCAACCTATATTCGTCATATGGACTCATTGTTGCCTTCAAAATGAAGCCTGAGGTCCAGCAAGACTTTAAACCATGTAACAATAATTGTCTGAGAATGTATTAAGCACCAGCATATTCTACTGGGTATTTATAACATAATAGGAAATTTATAAAGGTAGGAACACAAATATATTTCATAATACAACTGAGTGCTTGAATTGTCTTAAATGAGAAAGTTTAAGTTATCCACATACACTGGATACAACTTTTATTAAAACTATTTACAGTCTCTCTGACAAAATTTCTCTCTACCATTGAACTATACTTTTTTCAGCTGACAGATACATGACTGTCTCCAGTTATGCTTATTTCGCATATGGTTTTAGATTGTTTCTTATTTTTTTTACCAACTTTACAATTTAGGATTCTAGTGAGGACGATTGGTTGGCCAATCAAAACGCTATTTTTGGGATTAAAAAATAAATATTTCATTCGTTAATAAGGTCAGTATTGATAAACTGCATAGTTTTGTAGGATAAGAGAGCTTGACAATCAAGAACAAACCTTATTTCAAATCTCGGGGAAGCCCGTGACCGTGGTTTGGTTTTAACGTATCGAGACCCTTATCAACCTCACGTAGTGACACGAGGTTTGCTGCCGGTTTTCCACAGTATTTAAATAGGAAAGAGTAAGAAATGGACAATCCGTCGTCATATAATTGAAATGACCATGACAACGACGATAAACCCCAATCAAAGAAACAAACAAATCAAATATCGTGAAGCGAAGTCTATACACGGGAAGCGGCTCTAAATCTAGAATTCCAACAGCAACAACAACAACAGCAAACACATTTTGAAGTCTCAGAGACTACTTACATAAAGCTCGTGAATGTTCCTGTTATATAAGTGGACAGTGACCACACATATATGGGCAGATGAATGGCACATCCCAATGGGTAAAGCATTGGTATGACGGCATAACAGTCGTCCCACAATCCGGCGGGTCAGTCACTGGACAGGCCCCTGAACAAGACAATGAAAAATCAAAAACTCCGTTTAAAACTATATTGAGGTAATGATTTCACTGTAAGCGAATGACTGATAAAACTTGTAGTTCCACCAGTAAGTCTAGTAAAATGCGCAAGTAGAGTAATTCTGAACAGAGAATTTCATTGTTCGACGTTTCGACACTTTATTTTGTCATGAAATGGCAAGATAAAGTCAAGAAACGTCCTACAAACATGTGCCTGTGTTCGAAATTTCACTTCTTGTGAAAGGCTTATATTACACACATTTACAATTACAAGTATTTTTACAAACGTCTCATGTTGCATATTTTTTACTATATATTTCGAACAAAGAATAAATGCGAATACAGTTCAGAATATTTGTGATTTTTTTATATAAGAAAAAAAGTGTGACTGATTTCTGCTGGCGGATACATTACTTACGCCAGAAAGCAAGAGGGAAAGACATCCTGCCTTAGGAAGATATCTTCAAGAGACGTACATTACTCAAAGAGTTACGTCCCTTTAGCTCTATCTCACTATCTCTTATGTATGCTTTTTAACAGTGCAATGGAGGCCGATAAGTAAACATTGCATAATAATAAATTATTTTGGCTTACGTTCTGCACTCATTCTTGTTTTATTCTTTTAAAACACAATACGATAACTTGAAGAAGGCACAGAAACATTTCAATACATTAAAAAAGATTTATTATGTAATACTAACAGACTTCACATCCATCTCCGGTGTAGTTAGGTGGACAGTGGCAATAACATGTATCTAGATCCAGAGTTCCGTAGTTAAAGCACGACTTTCCTCCACACTTTTCTGTAAAATATATCAAATTCACTAGTTAACGCAATTTATAATAAATCAATAAAGCCTTTAAATTAGTATCATTTGGTAATACGGGAAAAACGTATTGACCAACCGTATATGGTTTTGTCAAAAAACAAGGAACAGCGTTGACAGAAACTTAATGTTACCTTTTGCAATGGATGGAAACGAAGAAGATGATGAAGGAAATAAGGAAATTAGAAGAAATAAAATATTATCATAGTAAAGTATATGACAACTACAAAATAAGACGACGAACTAATTTTGACTCAACGGTTTGGTTTATTGATCAAATCAATAAACAGAAAAGTTGAGTCAAAATTAATTCATTATCTGGCATCATTCATCATTCATTGTCGTTACTATCCTTTACTATGTAAAACAAAAAAATGGCAACTTAACGAATTTGTATTTTTCTACAATCACAAATTAAACCATGTTAATTAAAAATACGTTTCAATTGTAATAAACGTTTGATCCATCCCCATTGTCCATACATGTTTCCCTTGTACCATGATTAAAGGACTCACCAAAGATGGTAAAAAACAACGTGCCTTTGCACGTGTCAAATATAGGTTACGGCAAATATTTCATAGCTCTTATTTGTCCGGTCAAAAAAAATCTTGTTGTAACTTTAAGGTATTGATGGATGAAAATATCCATAAAGAGCAAATTCGTAAAAAAATGTTATAAGAGTTTATAATGAATATTCAAATGGAAACCATTGTCAACATTAACACAGGGTTCACATATCTTGTCACTGGAGTTATTATGAGATCGAACAAAAATTCATAGTTGAGCTATGTACGAAAAAGAATTGAAATATTCAGTCACGAGTCAAAGTCGCATAGTTTTCCTACTTTTTGGACTTCGGCACGACAACTTAAAATACATGGAGAGGAATGCGCTTGCCTGCATGTCCTATATGAACGTGATTCTCTTACTGACCTGTTTGGCAGTATTCTCCTGTGAAGTTCTGGTGACATGCGCACTCGCACGTGTCCACATTAAGGCTGCCAAGATTCATGCATAACTTCCCCTCGCATACAGCTGAAATTTTCAGTAATATATTTGTTTATAGTATACTTAGCCTTTGCCGACGAAAATAGATCCTAATTTAGGTTGTGGTTTTTATTACATTGTTTGTTTGATTAGGGTATTTCACTTGTATGACGTCGGATTGTCCACTTCACGCTGTTCCTTGCCTAATTACGGTGGAGAACTGGGCGCAAACCTTGTCATTAAGCATAGATGAATACAAACAACACACAGGAGTGGGAATGTTGTCGTACGACTAATAATGCGACGTATCAAGTAATAGTTGAAACACAAATGCCTTATATAGAAACAAAACCGACTGGATATGACGAATCTCCCCTCTGCAAAACATTCAACATTTGACTGTCAAATTGTCAGCTGAGAGACTCGGGGATTAATTTCAATTTCTTTATAATGTATTTTTGGAGTTTGGTTTATTTAAACCTACGAGTGCATCACTGTGGGTCCCACATGCTTGACATACATTTTCTACAATTATTATTTTGTATGGTAGGGCACGTTTGTGTTTAGGAAGGATCACCTATTTAGTTGTCCAATAAACATACATTACACACTCGGCGCGGATTATCGGTATTTCATTAGTTAGTATTCCTGAGCAGCTCTGAGATACATTACCTAAAATCAACCAATCGACGCCACTTAAGATACGTTTTTGTCAGATAGACATCTGCGACAACATAAAATATGGGAGCTATTAAAGTTTGGTTTTCATCTGAACGAGTTATCTGCTCCTGGAAACTGCTCTGAACAGAATTATCTCTCAGTGCATGAACTTCTACTCAGAAGAAACACTTACCTGGACAAATTCCGCATAAATTCGGACAGTATATTCGAACATTAGAGAAGCGTTCACAGAATCCCGGAGGCCAATCTATGCCACATTCTGCTCGATCTACTTTCTTTGTGCAATTTTCTGAAAAACATAAATATGGTGGGTTAATTATTCTGTTGGCGAATGACAAAACCCTTCTTCCCTCATTCTGTTACCTTTCTTCTACATGTGAATGGTAGATACTACACACATATGCGTACAATTACAAACATTTTGACAAACGTCTCGTGATGCATAATATTGGCAATATATGGCACAACAAATAAATACGACTTACAATTCCAGAATATTAGTGAAAACCGATATTATTTAAAAGACAAAAAGTTACTGGTTTCGGTTGGCAGACAATTAATTGAAATACAAAGCAAGAGAGAAATACGCTATAAACAATAATATGAGGCTCCTGGTGTCGCGAAAAACCAGCTTCAGCTTAGTTGACTGTCAACTTTCTCCTAGCATTATTTTGAGTATACACATAGTTACATATATCACAAGCGGCATAACACAGTTTATCTCACTGGTCATGGGCTATATAGAAATACATTCTTTGTAGCCTCGTTTGTCGAGGATTTCCAGAACACGTTTTACTTTTAAACATCCAATTAAAATCCTCTTCTAGCCGTTTCTGGTCTCAATCTACCTAACAGCATTGGTTCCCGACAACGTCCTTTGGTCAGACAGCCAGTTAGACCATAGGCCTTAAATACCACATTAACAACGACAGTCTCTTACGCTTCATATATCATTAGTTTCCTTAGCTGTTACCCTATTCCGGTCACCACACGGAAAAACATCGCCCTTTGTCAGCGGATAAAAACAAAAGGATTTGGTTGGTGCTTAACATCGTGCGTAAGAGTATTTCACTTATACGACAGACATGAAGCTCAAACAGTCACAATTATAACACAAGCGTTGTAAAGGGTTTAGGTCTTTGGAACTGAGATGTCAATTCACCATCTTCAAACAGGAAATACTTTTTTGTATAGTATAAGGACAAATAAGGTACTTAAAAGCCTTTACGATTCCGGCAAAAAATCTAACAAATGTGCCACAAATATGTAATAAGGCAATCAATGTGATGCCCTTTTTCACTGGTATACCTTATTTCGCCGTAGGTTCTAAAAATGTGGTTCGATCGACTCAAAATCTAGTTTAAATGTACAAATAGAATAGCTAACTTACTGGTTTCGCACTCCAGACCCGTAAATGGATAGTGACATCGACACACACATTCTTTGGTGAGTAAGCCGTGGTTTTGACAGCTTATGTCTGGACATGGACCTTGCAAACAAAAACAAAGTATATATGAAAAGAATTGATCAACCAAAATTGGAATTGGGTGAATTGAGTTTTATTTTGTAGAAATTTACATCTGATTATCTACTGCATCAGAAACCTCGGGCAAAGAAAATCTTATCGATATCTTCCAGTCATATGTAAAATTTCACCAATACACTAAGGCTGTCCAAGCAGCATTTCTGGAAATTTGATTTCGAAAAGAGTTATACAGAATGCGCAAGGTTTACATAAATATGAATATTTAAAAAATAAAAAAAATAAAAAAATAAAGGAAATTCGCAGGACGAATTCTTAAGATTTTTTTCCGATCACAGGCTAGGTTGTGCCCATAGCGTACAGTCTTAGAAATAATGGTTATTTGAGGGTACTTTAGAAAAGAGGATGGTTCTGTATGGAACCAATACAACAAAAACGGTTCTTTGATATAAGAAGAAAGGTATAAATACTTGGAAAAGTTGCTCTGAGGGTTCCATACAGAACAATAAATGGTTCCACCAGGGCCACGACTGAAGAACCTTAAAGAGTTTCAATAGAGCCATAATTTGCTAAGAGTGTATACATACGGCTATGGTACTATTAGCTATCATGACATACCTGGGCATACATCACACATGACTGGACAGTATTTCAAAATCAGGGAGAAAGTACAGAGATACTTTGGCCAGTAAATTTGACAAAAATCCGGATCCATTTTTCCAGTACAATCCTCTGAAAAAACATAGAGAAGCTATTATAGTATAACGGGGTAGCACAATTCCAATAACTGTTGGTGTGTGCAAGGTTATTTAGCCACAATAATGCATGTTTGGTGGTTTTAATGAGGATTTATCTTGAATAAACATGAATGTGTATTTCGTGGTTTTGGGTTAACTGACTCTTTCTTAAGTCATTCAGAAAATACTGTACGATTAGACAACTGTACGAACTCAACATACATACATTTTACCAGAACATGAGATAAATGCCATTCATTCGGATTTCGCCGCCAATCAGCAAATTTATCAGTGGGTGCATATGTAAACTGGCTCAGCCGAGCAGACGGACTGGCCTCAATAGATAATTGGATGAAACAGATCAAACCAGCAACTAGTTTCAAATTCTCGTGCTGTAGGATTTTGTGGTGGACATTTGCGGTAAAAGGCCCAGCAGACACTAAATCCACTATTCGTTGAGTTCACCGGCTTCATATTGATATACATTCGGATGGAAATGAATCAGCTTAGTAGATAACAGATCCACAACGATTCTAAGGAAGCGATGTTTTAGTTTGGGATTTGTAGTTTGTAGCAATTTGTCTAGCCTATAACCCAGCGGTATTTTTGTTCAAAGTTTTTATAAGTTAACATGAATTCTGTTGGGGTAGTAATTTATTTCGTCATGCAGCGCCATCTATTGGTCGCTAGGCTATAGATCATTATCGCGACTAAAATTGTATGAAATGCGTTAAGAGATTTCCAAGATTTAACGCATTCTGATTGGTTGAGATGTTTTTTGTAGTTATATCTCGACCATCAATCAAAATGGTAGTAGCCGCAAATAAGGGATACTAGTATCCTCTAAAGTTCGCAGCACAGATCTAACCGGGACAATGTGTCTGAACCCAGCAAATGAACAACCCGACACACGAAAAGTTTTTTAAAAAGATTAAAAATACTTACTGATTTCACAATCAGCGCCTGCGTACGGATACTTGCATGTACAGTTACAAGACTCTACGTCCAGCTTCCCTCGGTTCTGGCAAGTTCGGTTTCCACAGGGATCTGTGCAAATATTCAAACAAAGTGTGTTTGTTTAGTTGGGGTTTGACGCCGTACTTTATGTTATTTCATTCTCAGGACGGTGTACCAATCCACTTGGTGAAGGACACCACCCTTGTCACCACAAACAAAGACAAGACAGGACAAATACAGGACAATCACATGAAGTTATAAAACGACATCACAAACAGATCGACTTCGTGTTGCCCCTTAGCTCAAAGAGCAACAGGGCAACAGGAAGACCCGCCCCCCTCAATCCTCAGCCAAAAAAAGTGTGGATATTGTTTGAACCAGTAGCCAGCGTATGCCAACGTATCAACATTCCTCTAAGACGCTGACATACGCTGAACTATCGATGTTTCTTTTTTTAATTCTGGTCGTATACACAGCGTATTCATAACGAGTTGGACGTATATCGTGATAGCAACTTATACAGAAGGTTTCGATAACTTATGAATATGTCAATGAAGCTTTTTTCATCTAAAGTTGTTATGAAACAAATAAAAGCCTCAATAACGTATATGCAAACTATTGGAATCCTTTCGAGATGTTACATACAGTGGAAGCGTAATTAAAAGAATTTCGACCCTGCATACACTTAAGATCATATACAATCCCCAACAAGTGACGACCGAAATATAATGACACAAAGACAAGTTTCGAAATGAAAGTATTATAATTAAGTATAAAATGAATGCAATCGCTCCCGCCTTTAAATAGTAACGTAATATTAATTAACAATTTATTGAGCGCACAATAACCTATATCATGGTAGTGTTAAGTTGTTCTAATAGCTCGAGTTTAAAATAAAGTTGTACTTATCTTATATCTCGATGTCTGTCGATTTCAGTCTATCCCCAATTTAGAAACATTGTCCGAAAACCCCTGATTATCTCCCTCTCTAGTTCTATCTCTCATCAAACGACAGGCAATTGTGTCCAGGCTCATGTCACCCCACGTGGCCCACAGATTTGAATGAATGTAATGTAACTTTTTTCTTACAATCAGTAAAATAAAAACTATTCAGAAATTCACTACATAGCAGAACTATGTAGATTAGCGTGTTGCCGGCGTTCACCACAAAATGTCTACAGACGTCAAATTGCGTTGGAGATAAGTTCGACATAGGCTCAACGCACGTCACTCATAGGTTAGAAATATGGGTTGGGAACTCTAGACATTATCGCGGCGTATCTCGACTTATGAGACACTTACAAGTAACGTGTGTGAACGTGTGTCAACGATCGCATAACTAACATACAAGTTATGGCCCGCGTATGCGGGACGT
>JAQQZZ010130326.1:0-13845 GCA_030265115.1 Mopalia vespertina | reverse complement strand
ATCATCCTGGATATAGTGTGATAACTGATCATCATGGATATAGTGTGAGAACTGATCATCCTAGATATAGTGTGAGAACTGATCATCATGGATATAGTGTGAAAACTGATCATCATAATGTGAGAATCAGGATTTTGAGATATGGTGTAAGAAATGATTAAAGATGTCTCAGTGTCTAAAATATTTAAAAAGCATATATTTGAATTCCATTGCAATTTTATCAATAAATTAATTTTGTACACCAAGTGACCTCAAATATTTGTTGAAAATTATGTTTATTTTTGTAGGTCTTCATACTACAAAATAAATATTGGGTTAAAAAAACTGTAGTACTGACCCGTGATATAAACCGTAGCACCAGCCTCACCCAGCTGAAGTGCAATCCCTCGACCAATACCACGAGTGGCGCCAGTCACCAGGCAAATTTTACCAGCCAACACTTTATTTACCGCCATGTCAGTTCAACCTATAAAATAAATCAGCAAAAAAAATATATTTTGATCCGTTATATTGACTAGATCCAGGCAATCTAATTCAAATCCCTGTGTTTTGTTTGTCGCTATACTGAGATCTAACGCAATCACTCTACTAATAGCCTACTGTTCAATTAGGTCAAGCTTACTGGGGTTCACGAAAGGTTACAATTTCAGATGTCCAATAAAAACACAGATAACACGGGGCCATCGTAAACACTGAATTCAGCCAAATAAAGCAGAAGTAGTCCGTTTTCTTCTGTGTTAATATTAACGCATGCATGTAAACGGGGAAAATCGAATTCCACTCAAAGGTTATTATTTGAGTGGTGTTTGTTGATTGTGCATGCATCTATCCGTTGGTCATGTAAAAATTCGCAGTCGGGAAACTTATGGTATGTTGGCGGAAATCTTCGGCTTTTACAAACCAGAAATGAGAAGCAGCTCTGTGATTGGTCAATTTAAGAAACCAATCGACATTTTAGGGGGAGTGATTGCGTAGATCTCAATATAGAGACAAACAAAACACGAGGAGCGTTTTTGAGATTTAATTTTAATTAGATGGAGATGAAGCTACCGATATCATTTCGTCTTCTTGGAGGATCTCGATTCTCGACTAAGAAACGGTACTCTAGCTACACCAACGGATGGTTATCGTTTGCAACTCCGAGAGATGTGGACCCCTTTGCGCCAGATATTGCTGTTGTGGCCGACACATTTATTTTCTAAAGGACTTTATAGTAACAGTGCTATTAACTCCGCCATGTCGGCCTTTATTATTAAAGATTGTAAACCTGTGAGAAATTCACCTATTGTTATTAGGTTTTTAAAAAGGAGTTCATGAATCTACGGCCAGCACTTCCACGAAATAATGTAGCTCGATATCCTGACAGGGTGCTTAACTATATTACGGCATTATCACCTGTGAAATCAATTCCTTTAAAAAAAATTACTTTAAAACTAACCATACTTTTAACGTTGCTGTTACGTCAGCGTATGAATTCATTATTTTACTTAAATATGAACAACATACAGGTATGGTGTTGAATTCTTCTAGTGTTTAATTTACACACGGCGGTCTATTGAAACAAACCAGACAGGGCTTTTAACAGCCAGACCTTATTTTAAAGTTTATGCGCCAGATAGAGACGCCTTTGTGTAGTTTCTGTTTTATGCGAGTAGCTTTATAAGACCAAGCTTAGACCATAAAAATAGCGTCAATTGGTGTTGTGCTATGCAAAGCTTTTTAAGCCCGCCTCGCAATCTACGTCTGACATCTAGATGGATTAAGACTGGTATGTTAGTTCAGGAATAGACACTTTTGTGTTTTCCCCGCATGTTGTTCGTGTTGCGTCCACATCTGCCGTCGCTAGGGCTCATTTCCCAGTGGACTCTATTTAACATACAGCTGGCTGGGGCCGTGAGTCAACGATTAGGCGGCACTGTGACAAACCTGGCAGTAATTTTAGGCGGAAGTATTTGCCAGCGAATGATGTTGTTTGTATATGCTTCTAAGTTAGCAAGTTAATAAACTCACAACTTTTGTTTGTATAACTTGTTTTGGTAGTCATGTAATATTTTAAGAGGGTTTGGTTTTACTCTTGAATTTCTGACTGGGCACCAATGAGAACATCTCACGATACCTGCTGAAATTTTCTAATTATTACCGGCCCGCGCTTTCTGAGCCTACTTCGATGTACCGTTCACAGGATTGAGTCCGTCTGTCGACCCTCAGGTATATGAGTGAGTCACAAGATGTGGCTATGGCAATCGCGGGGGTGGTTTTTACGAGGTTTCCTCTCGGTTTTCCACCGTAATAAGGCAAGCAGCAGTGTGAAGTGGACAACCCGTTGTCATATAAGTGAAATACCCTTGAGTATGACGTTAAACCCATTTTCATAAATAAAATCTCTATTTTGTTGCTTTACTAAGACTTGGTATAATGTGGTCAGTCCTGCTTATGTTTTTTTATGCAGTATGTAATATACCTGTATTTCTGTTCGTGTAAAATAAAAGATGTTTAAGAAACCCACAATAAATAGTTTATTGTAGTCCTTGTGGACCGCAATGTTTGTTTTCATGTCATATCTACTAATGCTGCTGCAAATTAACTTTTAAAAAAAAAAAAAAAAAAAAAGGGCATAAGAAACCCACCATTGGCTAAAGTCTGTTTGTTTGGAGCATAGCAATGCTGTCTTTATATAGCACTGGAAACAGATTATTTACACCTTCTTAATACGAGTGAAATACTGTTGAGCACAGGATAAAACACCTATCAATCTTTTTTAAAAAAAGTTAAAATATGTAAACAGAAAATCTTTTGATATTGTCCCCTTTAAGCATTCAGAAGAACTGTATTTGGGTTTGTATCGGATGTCTTATTAAGCCACCACACACCAGCTTGCACACTAAGTCATAAAGACTATTGTTAAGTATGTCAAATCTTAAGAGAACATCCTGTTTATGTTTGAAGTTAAGACCCTAACTGGCCTAGTTATGGAAATTTTTAAGGAGGTATTTCCGCTTTAAACCAAAACTGCCAAATTTTGCAGACTAATTTGCCCTACATATATTCTGACAAAAAGGATTCGTGAATTGCATAATAAGCTATGAACATTGTATATGAGTTTTTGTTTGCAGCAGGGTGGGGCTTGATATTCTATTTACATTTATCTCGATCTGTATTGGCTATCAATCCTCTTGAAACGTACGCAATATGGAGTTACTTTAATTAAATTCATCGTCCCCCTTTTTTCTTTTGAAAACCAACTAGCAAAGGTATTGAATCCTCTCCACCGGCTCTAGATTCCCCACCCCAATCCACCCCACCAAGCCTGGTGTGTAAAAAAATTAGAACCAATAAAATTTGTTAAAGATAAAAAAAAGCAGTTACAAAATTTGAAGAGAAAATTGTATTTTGATGATATTTATGCAATATTTTAATAAAGTTTACGAGTATATGTATTATAAAAAGTGTGACAAAAATAAGAAGATGGCTGTGTTATATTAAAGAGTTGTTGCGATAGACTTTCGAATTAAAGTAACAATACAGGTGTACTGTGTTTAGTGTATTTCAGGAAAGACTATGGTAATTGGATAACGTCACCTGAAGAAGATGCCACTACACCTGATAAAGATGTGAATTAATTCAGTTGATATGCTCAATTCAAAATAAAGACCAATAGTGTTTATGTCACAGTGATGTACCTGAAATACATGTTTTAAGTTATTCAATATTGAGGTGTTATAAGCCTCAAGGGATTTGTATTGGACAAGGGTTATTGGTAAATTCTACCTGACAAAGGTGTGTCTGCACCTGAAAAGGATGGGAGCGGTGAATGTACTTGTGCAATTAAACCAGAGAATAGTGCATTATAAACCAATAGTCTGTTGAGGGTTTACTATAGTTCCAACCACTTCTCTGAGTTAGGATATTGAGGTGTTAAAACCCTCAGATGATTTGTATAGGATGATGGTAATTGGATGTTGTTACCTGAAAAGGAGTTTGATGGACCTGTGTAACTGTTAATATAATACAAAGCATGTAAAGAAGCTGGCTGTGACTGGACAGCTTCCTGACAGCTCAATGCTCTTTATTACACAGACAAAGGTTTATTCTAACATAACAAAGGTAAACGTGTTAGCTGCACCTGAAAAAGATGTTGATGAATGGATCAAATTGTAGCATTCTACAGGACATGTCAAGTAAGGGGTGGTGATTGAAACAGTTGGTGACGTTTCAATACTGTCTCATTCTGTGTCACAGAAATGTCACTCAGTACTGCCATATTGGTTTTCAAATCTCTTGCAAAACCTGCTCTAGCACTACTTATAAAGTATTGTCACAGTACCAATGGTAAAGTGGTCAGTTAGTTTCATTATCACCTGTGATGGAAGACACACCTATAATTGGATGACAGTACCTGGCATTGGTGCCATTTGAACGGACAATGACTATATTCGCATGTTGGGTTTAGTCTCATTCAAGAGATCATTTGTTTAGTTTAGAAAAACATGGGACTACTCGTTGCTAGGATGATTCTTAATATAGAGATTAAGGGTTTGCATCCCCATTCCGTCAAACTTGGGAAAACTGATTGCTTCTTCCTCCATAGTCGCAGCTGGGGGGATGTGATGTCTCAGTGCCCCAGCAGTGTCTGTATTTCAAGGATCCACCTTAGGACCACAGATTATCCTGCTTTGGCACAATTAAACCTTACATCCAAGGAGTCTAATAAATTTTTGTCAATCTTTAAATTTCTTTAAAGCATCTGGTAAAAGAAATTCCCATTCAACCTACTTGTCTATACACTTTAGTCTTGGACCATATATTGTTCAGATACTTAACAAATTTAACACCCCTTATAACAAACACAAATGGTTTTGTGTACCTCACATCTAATGTCACAAAGTTAACGTGTAAATATGAGAAACTTTCTACATTGTAATTCTGCTTAGAGTCTGTACATGTTTTTATACTTATTACAATCGAAAGTTAAAAAATAATATCAGAGATCCTGTGTAGAGTTTGTGTGATCCTTTGAACCATTTCTCTTATGAAATAGATTTAAAAAATGTAGACATAAAAATGTAAAATATACATTTAAAAAGCATTATGCTTTGCTATGAGTTTTATAAAATTTGGCAAGTAACTTTTATTAAAGAAAAGTATCCAAGAGATTGTTTGAAAACAGTATATTTTGTTAACATTCAAAAACTGTCGTTAAAAGTATTTTATTACATTCTCCCCACTGATAACTTTCCCAAACATACTAATGTCTAAACTCTAATAGAAAAACCGCAATTAAACAAAATAATTTAACATTTAGGCCTATAAGAGTTTTCATTCTTTTTTTGATTCATTTAATTTTTATAAGGCAAAAACTCTACTGAAGTCAAATATTTCTGTGAGTTACGGTAGTGTTATTGTTAACAAAAGCTATTGTTAGATACTTTTCTTACATCACCTCTTTACTTACATAGCTGAAGTGTAATCTGAGCTGACTTTGACAATAAAATTGACATCTATGAGGTCAGAGATCAAGACCTTGATATCCATTTTCTTCTCTGGTTTGTAACTTAGCCTCCTCGTTTTAAATTTCACTGACTTGGCTCAACTGATGGTTATGCTCCCTGGTACTCTTATAAAGGCTTTTCGCTCCACTGGGATATGAAATTAAGTAAAAAGTTAAAGTTAACTAATCTTTGAATCAATTTATTAATCATGAACAATTAAAACTTTTCTGTTAGACATTTTCTTATCTTTGTCGTACATCAACTTTTAAGGATTTGTTTTTTAATTGTTGTGTTTTTTCCGTTCTGTTCATTCAATGTGAAAGCGTATTTGGTGTCAGCCGGTTTAGATGTAAAAATCCAAAAAGTTTCATTTTTATTTTGAAGTTAGGAATAATTTACTGCTTCATCTTAATTTGAGAGAACTTAAGGAACAATGATATGATAAAGATTCTTGACAAGGCTGTGAATGTAAAAGTGATTAATTGAAAACCTATTAAATAGGTATCTGTAGTTCCTTGGAGCTACCATGTACAACACTACTGTTATTGTTGAAGATTCTTTCATTGAAATTCTCCAGATTATCTCTTATACTGTTTGATTGGTGTTTAACACTTTGCTCAATAGAAATTTACTTATTTGAAGGTGGTGTACTCATAACAGTAATAAAAGTAAACCTATGATAAACATGTTTTGCAATGTTGAAAATTTTATCTTCCTCCAGTGCTAGGTTAAGACAACATGGTGACACTCAGAATATACTGCCTTTTTCTAAAGGGTTTACTTAAGGTCGTAATTAACCCTGCCCCTGGACCAATTTTGTCAAACTTTTTTTTTCATGCCTATTATGGCGATGAATATAGATCTGAAGCATAAATACATTTTGGAAACACTTTGAAACTCAAGACAACACATAGTCACATACATGAATTCAGTGAAGATCCAATTTTTATTTCCTAACTTATTTTAAATTGAATTTTTCAGGTCACATAAAATAGTGCTGTTTTATTTTATTTATTTCTTAAAGGGTAGTAAGTAAAACAGCAAATAAAAAAGTTAATCTGAGAATAATACTTGAATTGAAAGAGATGCATCAGTAATTTAAAGTTATAATGGCATAATTTTTTAGTCATTAAACAGTTTAAATGTATGAGCATACTCCGCCAGGTGGCATTTTATGACGAAACTATGTATACAATCTCATTGTTTTTGAATTCCAAGTTGTCAACACAGTTAGATTTTGTACAAAATTGTTAATATACATTTGATCTTTACTCTCATCAACGTTTAAATATTTATCCTGACATCTAGCATATGTCCGGATAAAAATTGGAATGTTGCCTCAAAACAAATGAGATGTTGGAATCTATAGTCCTAGATTCTCATGCCTTTTCATGCCTCATGATCAGACGGAATACAAAATTACCTGGCAGCTTTGGGTCAATTTCAGCCGACTGCCATGGCTGTGTGGTTTGTGACTACTAATCCTATTTCAATGTACTGTCCATGGGTCGATGGTCTGTCTACCATCAGGTTTCGTTGCAGTTTACCACTGTATTAAAGCAAGGAACCGTGTCAAATGGGCAATCCGTCATCAAGTAAAATACCCTGAGTACAATGTTAAGCCCTAATCAAACAAATAACACACCAACATGAGACAAATTAAACATTGCATTAGGGAGCCATGTATGATCACTGGATCTAAGCTATAGGCTATAGTTTAATTATTTCAAATCTCCATTTCAAATTGATATGTTCGCTTGAATTCAGTATTTTAAATGGATAAAAAATTGTTTGTCCATTTTAATTCCATTTATACCTTAAAATGAAGTCCGATATTGTTGGTATATTTTATCATGGGAAATTGTTTACAATGTTACTTATCCAAATGATTTCTGAAGCTTAGAGTATTGGTCTTTACCAGCCCTCCTACAGTGGACCCTAATGAGGTGTTACTGCGATGATCTGCCTGCCCCACCCCTCACACCAGGCAGCCAGACTGCCAATCTGAACAAAGTACTGGCCATCAGATTCACCTATTGTTGTGGTAATTATTACGAATGGTCAGTTAATGTAAGACCCCAGTAATCTATCACATGTTCGGGAATTCTTCGGAGGAAAATCATAATTGGGTTTTGTCAGAATGAAGAGGGACATCGTCAATGAAGTGAAAAAGGTGCGATTGCAGTCTCAACTGACATTGCCATGGTAATGGAAAATAGAAACAGTTCATTGAGAAATTGCTTTGGTGACATGAACTTGTTTATTCTCCTTGGGCCAGTTTCTCTAAGGACGATTGTCCGCCAACACCAGATTAAATCTCTAATGCCGGGCTGGAGATAGACCTTCAACATGGCTAGACGTCATCTAATAGCGGATTAAATTTAATAGCACATCGAGCAACCCACTGCAGGAGAAATGAAAATCATGTGACGGAATTAGTACTAAGCCCTCAACCACAAATACCTATTCGCTGTCACAATTCAGTAGTTTTTTGTGAATCTGTACTCCGTATGTGTCTAATGTGCAAGGTTTCATCATTTACAGATGTCATAAAAATCTTGCTATGTTTCACATTGACTGGCTACCAAACAAGACATAAATATTATTGATATTTCACCAAAATCTCCAGCTCTCATTACCAGACAAAAGTCACACACTTAAGCAAAAATTTAAGAAAAGAAAATATTCAGTGGCCATTAAATGGTGGAATTTGTAAATTTGAGAAACAATGTCTATTATTTTGCTCAAATTTTTAGTATGTCCTTTGTAATTCAATTTCAAGATGCATATCCGGCCTATCAGTATTCTTGCCTCTATTTTATGTCAATTAGTTTAGACAGCAACATTTCGTTTGCATTTTGAGGTAGATTCAGTGTGAGGGTGAATTAAAGGTGGGTCGTTTTGCTTCAATACTTTGTGATAAGGACTCTGTTTCCGGTCTTTTATTGGGACCTTCGTTTTAAATTTCCTAATTTTATGACCACTGCATCAGATAATAGTAGGCTTTGAATAGAAGGATTAGGTTTAAGTAATGAATCTATAATTTCTTTTAGGAGCAGGCAGCTCTTGGGTTCTTTTGAATAGTCTCCGTTTGGGTGCAGTGCATCGTAGCAAAAAAAGAAGTGTGAATAGCTTTTTTTTTTCTTTTTATATGTTAAAAACTGTCCTTAAACTCTGTTGTGTGTGGTTTTTGGCCATTGACTAGTCAAGATTTGGACCTCTTTTGTTAAGTAAACGTGGAAAATTAAGGGTTGCCTGATTCATTGCCAGTTAATCTGGCGTGTTGCCAAGGCAGGCAGAAAGGTCTGATTTTTATTTGATGAGACTGTATTACCTACCCTGTGACAGGTTATCTGAGAGAAAAACCCCTGCCCCTCCCCAGCACGGATAGAAAGCATTTTGTTGATATTCTGTACAACTATTATCGGTACCACAATACCCATAAGGCTGCTCTCTGCTGTGCCGTTTGCTTGACTGATTTTTCACAATGACACTGAAAATAGATGCTCCACAAGCTGTGTAGCTAATGAGGGATCGTATTCAGCTCCTGTTTGAAAAGACAGAGACTAAGCCATCCCTACTGTCCCCTCTCCGACTAGTCTATATAAAGCCCCCCCTATCAATTCTCCTTAGGTACGGACCAATGAATACTATACCACCCCCCACCCCATTTTCATTTTAAATAAGATGTAAATAATACTTAAAGTGATTTTCTTTGACCAAAAGATGTATCACACATTTCTACAACATTAGGTGAAAAAAACTAAAACTTCTAACAGTTGATAACAATCATGTCCACCCTTTTAAGAAAATAGTTTGTCTCAGCTGGCGTTCACTTTTCTTTTCAATTTTTCATCTGTTCAAAAAAATTAAAGTGTTGTGTTATAAAAAGTATTATTAAACTAAATTAAGAAAGACAAAAATGCACTTCAACACTTGGTATTGAAATTTAAAAAGTGTTACTTTTGGATGTTGAGTATCTAGATTGTCAGGTTTAAACGAACATTTCTGACGTGTACCTTATAGACATAAAAATGACTAGGTACCATGTTTATACATTGTTTACATAACCTTCTTCAGTCCTAGATGATTTGATTCCAAACAGCAGCTATAAACTACTCCCCCACCCCCAAATCTCTGCAATGCTCTAACCCAGCAACCTAACCACCTTTTCTCAATAATACCTTTACCCAAGATGGTAGATGAATAGGCTTTTCTGGATTATAAGAGAGCCATTTGTTTGGTTAGGCTGGTTGACTCAAGTTCCTGTAGCTTGGGAAAGTTCTATACACCCCCTTAAGCTATTGTCTTCACACTGCAGGTTTCAATAGGAGCTGGTCGGCAAAATTAACAGCAGAGATGCTGTGGTTTCCTGCCTGTTCTCTTTTGTGTGTCAAATGTCAAGTACTTGTTGAATATGCTTGTGTACTGGCCCAATTGAATCCCTTCAACTTTAACCCAGGCCCTCTCCTACCGTTGGTAGGTTTAATTTCAATGGTAGTAAAAAAAATATCTTTATCAATTCTGGTGAGCAGGGCTGCAGGTTGTTAAGGAACTGTTTGACAATAGTGCTTAAAGCAGGTGTCTGTCCAGCCTGTGTTTGGGGTAGCCTCTTTAACAGCTTATTGTTAAAAACCTCATGTTTTTGTTGATGGTCTGAAGAACAAATTGCTTTCTGCATCCGGTTTGTGAGGAAATTAAGTTGTTTGCTATTGAAGACTTTACAGTTCATTGAATCCCTATTACAGCTCATGATACTGATCATTGTTCGAAGTGAGAAATAAAAAAAACGGCACCAATTACTTCCCTATTGATACACCAACGTTTCCATACATGTCTCATTGATTATTTGAAATCCCAGCTACCTGCCTTATAACTACAAAGCTGCTAGCACTATAATAGATTTGGTACGAATGATTAAACCAACAGACATCAAAAAGTTCTAATAAGCACTTGTTTCTGCCCCTCATTGTCAAGTTTTTATCAACAAAGAGAATAATTAGCCTTCAATTTGTTAATGAATTCTTTTACTTTTTTTCCCACGTTCACTGAAGGTGTGAAATGGATCTACTTATAATTGAATGCATGTCTTCTATACTGATTTACATAGCCTTTTATCATACTTTTTTTTTGTAAACACTTGATTTCATTTGGACTCATTATGAGGCATTTTGTCTTAGGACATTATCTTCGATGTATATAAATATATCTGTTTTTATTCAATTGAAATGTTGACATTAAAAGTAAATAAACACATATAATATATTTAGTGAGACCATCTGCTGAGAAAGGGGAAATTCAAACTGCCATGTGATAAATCACTTTTATTTCCTGAGTGTTTAATATACCTGAGGTTCTGCTCCAAACCTTTATAGAACAAATACAAATAATTAGATTGTATGGCCAATACTAATAGTAAAATGTTCAGTTTGTTTGAATGTTGGTTAATGCCATACCCAAGGATATTTAACTAATATGACAAGTTTGCATTCCAATGAAAAACTGAGAAGAAATTTTGTAGAAACCATCTTGTGACTTCAGCAGTTGACTCTGACAACTTAATTTTAATGCCTATTTTGAAATTTGACGTCGACTTGTTTTAACTGTTGTACATAACTGAATGTTATTATTATTTCTTACCAAGTGTGATGTCAACAAAAGTTATTCTTGTTGTAAAACTTTGTTTCTTGTAAATAGCATCAATTATGGCATTTAGCATCAAGCAATAACATTATTTTATTATAGAAATTAATTTCAAGTGGAAATCACCAAGTTTGGCCTCGAGCAGGAAGTAATAACATAATGTTGTTATAGAACTTGATATTAAGTAGATACACCAAGTATGGTTTTAGACATCACAAAAATATTGACTCATTAGATTTTAGTTACAGATTTAGAATTTTTACATTATAAATGTACTAAATTTTCTTTTCATGTGATTATAGATGCTACTAATACAGACAATTACAGAATACCCTAAATCACATAAAATTCGTCCCTAAAATTACTATTTTGGAAGCTATTTAAGAGACTTGGAAATTATGTCTGAGGGACAGAAAGCTAGAAAGAATTAGCATTTCACAGAAAACATAAATTTGTTTGATTAGGTGCTGAAATATTGCCACAACAAGCAAAGAAGTTAGGATTGGTGATAAACAAAGTTTTAGGTAACAGCCTTTAGTGAAAACAAAAAAGACCGACAGAAAACCAAGATGCCCGACACAATACTACTAAAAGAATACTTAAATAATGATAGCATTTGAGTAGCATATAGATATACCTCGTTCTACTTGTGTATTAAAAAAACTAATAGATTAGCTGTTTTATTATTACTACTATTTCTTATGTCCCTTTACAAAACAGATAACAGAAAAACAAGGGAAGACAACTACTAAATAAATCACATAATAATTATTTTTTGTGCCCTTATTTGAATGTAGTGTCCTGTCCAATGAGCTTCACACTTTGTCTTACTGGACAATGGTATCTGTCCTGGGATTGTCTTCTATCAAATCATTACATTATTTTGGGGCCAGTTTTGTTCGAGGATGGTTGCCTTCACCTACATGTATAAGATTTGTCCTCTCTCCTTTTTGATGTATTTTATTCATCCATCATTTTTTGTTGATCTTTACATGCCATTCTGACCCTCTGTTTTATTTATTTCCTCTTAAAACTATATAAAGGTATTATAAAAAGTAACACAGGGAAACTTTGTGTGGACAAAACCTAATTTTATTATCTTGTATTGTGTTGAATCCTTTCTTGGCTCTGCAATAGGTTATTATATTAGACATAAAATGTTTCTGTTTGTACAATTTGTTATGGGTTTCAGTGAAGAAAGATGTCCCTTTTTATTAATGTCTGTAAGAGATAACCCAACTTTAAAGACTTGGTGACCTCATGTTTTGACCCCGGGAGAACATTCTGTGTAATTACACTTTCTTTTGTCACATGACGCATAGAGGATTGATGCCTGGCTGCTTTCATGAATTCAAAATTACACAGGCTGTATTTTTTTTTCTTCACAAGCGTTCATGCGTGAGGCAAGGTACACTGCTAGGTCTACTGTGATTCAACTTTTATGATGCATTGGAATTTTCTCTCAGTAGTCGAGGATGAGCAAATTGCACATCGGATAGTTGCTAGTTTTAGTCGTCTCTGTAAGGGGAGATGATTCTTTTGTCCACGTGGCTGCCTTAATTGTCTGCCCCCTGTGTGCGACCTCTTGTATAGCACACAATACCCTCCCTTCAGCAAGAAAAGAGTGGATTATATTTCCGTAAATGAGTCGTTTTTCAAACTACGTGATCATTATGGAAGAAATCTGGTGTGGATGAGTTCTTTACAAACCTTTTCACCCACTGAAGACTTAGTCGTTCTTTCACATACATATTCGGGTCTATCTATACCTGATCACAACACAAGCTTGGTTTGAGAGTGAGGTCCCAGTTTTAATGAATGCTTGGTCATGTTCATTTGACAAGCGTCTGTGATGAAGTGTTTGTTTTCCTCGTGAACTTCTCCGTTAACTTGATGAAACTTAAATAAAACATGAAGAAAAATAAGCGAGAGAGAATCCTTTTGTGTCGCCAAGTTTTACGTCTTTTCGAGAAAAGCAAATTTAACTTGGTATTATAAAGTCACAATGGATGTTAATGTACTTTAGATTGTTAGTAAGATATATAGGTGGTAGGTAAACATAGATGTGAAAGCGTGTCGCATCCTGTGCAGGTAAATTTACATTACAGGTGTTGGTGTACACAAGTTTTTTACAAATCGCCTTATTTGATTCGTGTGTTTTCTGTTTTACACACTGTCTCTTTGAAGACCTGTTGGTATATTAAAATTTCCAGACACGAACGGCTCAACCATGGTGATTAGAGTGTTGTTTGTGTTACTCAAAGATCAGGTTCATATCCGTGACAGTAAGCACCAAATGTTCACTAGAAAAATTTAGTATACCATTCCCTGGGTATACCCTAAATCACCTCAAATTCGTCCATAAAATTACTATTTTAGAAGCTATTTAAGAGACTTTGAAATGTGTCTGAGAGTCATAAGATGATAAATTTTTCAGTTAGAAAGTATCAACATTTCTCAGAAAACATAAATTTGTTTGATTACATGCTGATATATTGTCACAAAATGCAAAGAAGTTAGGATTGGTCATAACCGAAATTTGAGGTGATTTAGGGTACCAGAAACATTGATTGTACCAGTCCTTAGGCATACGAGAAACACGCCAAAAGTAATATATCTACATCAAGGTGTAGCTTTTTTTATTTTAGTGGGGGGGGGGGGGGTTGGGTATAAACAGTATACCAACTCCCAGCCAACCCCCAAAATATACCAA
>JAQQZZ010130315.1:0-13845 GCA_030265115.1 Mopalia vespertina | reverse complement strand
ACCCCAAAAAAAGAGAAAAAAGTAACTGAAAAACGTTCTTTCGTTGTAAATTTCAATCTTTTAAAACCGATATTACAAGCGAAAAATATAAGTTTTTACTTTTTCTCCGTAAATTCCAAGCTTCAAGAACCCTTACTGCCATTGCAAAATATCAGTTTTAACTTTTGCTCCGTTAATTTCAATCTTTCAAAACCAATAATACCATTGTAAACTATCAGTTTTTACTTTGTCTCTAATCCAATGCAAAGACAATGATCTATGAAAAAGAACCAGACTGGATTAGACACGAGGTACGAACTGTTATATTTGATAGAACCTGGTCCATTTATAGACACAACAAATCCAGTTCTGGATGATTGAAACAATAGGGATGTATAGAGGTTGTAGGTATTGCTATGGTTACCTGATGAACATGACATCTCCTCGCTCCAGTGGGCACACGACTGAAGCCAGTCCGTGATATCAAAGCTATTCTCGGTATTTTTGGTCTGGAAAGTCCTAAGATATATAATAAAGACGTGCATTAGATGGATTCGTGTCCACTGGGGGATTAGGAGGCTGTGGATACCTGGCCCATAGAGGCTCTGATACTTTTCTACTAAATACAGGTATGTTTTAGTAAATTCTTATGTCATGATATATAAATTAATTATCAGTCATATATAACGTCTATTCTGTGCTTTTTGTAACAGCAAATATTTTCTTGAAACGAATTAAAATCCTTTACAAACATTCGTGAAAAGCAAATTCTTAATCAAATCGATCGATATCTACGAAATCCAATTGAAAATAATACGTGAAACAATGGCACAAAAATAACGGTTGTAATTTGACTATTGTTGGAAAACACCGTCGTAAAAGTAAAATACCCCTTTACCACGGCATAAAACACCAATCAATCAATCAATCAATCAATAAGTTGATGGTATTGGTATTTCGTCCGTTATGAGATTAGTCAATACACATGCTAGAGATGGATTATCGTTGCAGATAGTGAGCTCCAGTAGCTTATTCAATGCGTGCCTTGTTACCCAGGGACCACTTGGCAAATCAATATTAAATTTAATCCTGAATTAGATGACGTCACACCATGTTGAAAGCCTATGTATTATCGTTAATTCGTATTGGTATAAGCTATACAACTGAACACAGATGTAGTGATCTTAATATTGAGTGGTGATCATTTGCTCTACATCTGTGATTAAGATATTTGGATGCGCGTGTGATAAATAATTTGTGACACATTTATGTAAAATATAAAAAAGAGGGTACTTTGGTGTACATGTGTTTGCTCTCCGCGAAGTGACAGGCTGTAATTCTACTTTTGGCGAATTTCGGATTCTATAAAATGAAGAACCCATGTGTCTCTGTGGATATTCCATCCGATGAGCGTTAGTAGTGTTCACCAGAAATCCTTCTGCCCAATCACGCTTGAGAAACGCATATATATATTTGTCAATTTGTTTTTGATTGAAAATAATGAACATTACTCAATGTGATTGAAATGCGAACTTTAAAAAGGATATTTTACTTAACGAAAAGTTTACAAAGTCATTGAAAAGACATCTGGTGGCACATGAAATTATTTGCCATTTTTGCCAAAGATGTAAATAAAAAAAGACAAAAAGAATTGAGGAAACATTCGAGAAACCCACACATTAGAGCTATATCCAACACAATTACCAATATATGGACAACCCGAGATAGACCACATTGTGTCTAGTGATAAACATTGCTTAATTACTATGGTAATGAGTACGTTTCTTTTAACCATCATGTGTCTATTTATCTATTATATGTTTATTTTCATATACATATACAAGTATTAATACATACAGATTACATGCCGGCCATATATAAATGCACTCACAATTACATACATATACAGAAAGTAAACAGCTACGTTTGCAAAGATATATGCCTTCCGTACAATTACAACCGCGGAAGCATGAACATGATACAAAATAACCTTATAAAAGCCTGCTTTCATAGTTAATTGCCACATCCAAGCAACAATAAGTATATCCTGTGAGTACAAGCTACGTCACTGAATTTACACCATCAAATTCTTGTAGTGTCGTATTTAAAAACAGATATAATCATTTGATCACCTTGTAAATAAAATCACATATATGAAAGGCTGCGTGTACGTCTGTCTTCATACAGAGCAGTCATATATAAATGCGTTGAAAAAACGATTTATTGAGATACGTATATATGATTAAAAATTATAATTTAAAAATGCTTGACGATTTCACGATTTCAATACTTCAGCTGTCCAGGTTGTTGCTTAGCAAAAGTCATTCTAACTTTCAATTTTATTTCTTTGTCACTATAAAAATTCAGTTTGTAAATTTAACTTCTTTGTGAGAATTTGTTTTCTTTAAATTGGTCAGAATGTTCATATGTTACAATTACATGAGTTCTTTAAATATCGGAAAATTGATATATCGTGCAATATATACCCAAACTCAACGGAGTTTGATAAGTGTTTAAGCATGATTTCCCTGGTGTAAGCTTTAAATTTTGCTATTTCCTTTTCTTGTTGGAAACAAACACTTAATAACAATGAACTAATATTTGAATTGTTAGCAATGTTGCATTAGTCACTCGACATTATTGCACATTAAGGCGACTTTGAAGATCATTTACTTGCACCAAATTAAATAGCTTGAACGCTATACGCTAACCATGTATTTGTGCTATTTCTTTTGCTAACATGAAGTCCTATGTTTTCTGACTCAATGGACCGAAATAAACTGCACAATTTATCACATATGAAGTCTTGTGTTCCTAAATAAATTCCTTATATTTCTTTTGAATTCTAGATGGTGTGAAAAACAAGATGTGTCGATCCTCGATTCCTCTTATCTTGTTCGTTTGTCTTGTTCAAGGCCAGACACGGCAAAAATCGCCAGGTAAGCTGTTAAGAAAAGTTAGCATTTTCTCTTTGCGTCAAGATAGTGTTTTCTTGACTCGTGATTGCACATCAATAGCGCATAAATTACCTGTATTTATTGGCATGCAGTTAACCCGGACGAGCGACCCTGCGCCGGCGGCGCAGCGATTGGTACTAAAAATAACAGTTCTAAATTTGTTCCTTGTACATATTATAGTACTATTGACGCATGCATTTTCTTTGCTAGACTAATAATTATGTTTCGGTGTAACATGTTTACCAAAAAAGGTTGACAGAGCTATAAAAAAAAACAAAGATTGATTTGTCAAGTATTATCACGATTTATAAGGATGAGTATAGCTTTGATCTGTAACACTATTACGTTAAGCTGTGCATTGTTATGTGAACGGCAGATATTCTGGTAGATGTACGTTTTTCTTATAAGCCTATTTTAAGGCATCAAAACACAATGCAAATGTGTGTATTATATGGTTTGGTTTTGCATTACGTGTCTTTACAGCGGCATGTGTGATTTGGCATATCCACATAATGAGGGGTCATACTGTATAAATGACATATATTTAACAACTTAGCCATTCATAACTTATAAATAATTAATAACTAATTAGTGAATAATGATTAATAGCTATAAGAATGTTTCAATATCATGTTAAGATCGTTTCATAGCTTGAAAAAGTGCTTTCAATTTATATCAAGATGGATGTAACCAACACAATGATGAATTGCTATCCACTCAGAATATAGCTTTGTTATAGTCATTAATTATCTATGTTTAAAACTTGAAGTAAAACAAGTTTTTGGAATTTATGAATTGACAAACTGTATTTTTGTGAATATGTGACAACACTGTTAATAGTTTTAATGACTACTTCTAACTGAAGTGATGTGTATTTGTGCAGCTTACTAAGTGATGATAAACAGTCATTTCAGTACTTGGGTATTACACTGCCTACGATGAAGTTCTAGTGAAAACAATTTGGACTTTAGACGCACACGTGAATCAAACTCACAATCCAATACCGGAGTATAGCTAGTCAGCAGTAATTGCATGTAGTTGAAAGCATCGCCGCCTTACCTCATGGTTTCGGGTATAGACGGCTAGGCCATAAATCAGGACCACGTTTTGTCACGGTAATGATATTCGGCAGAAGGCCGTAAATTGTGCGGTCGTTGCCTGACACAAATGTAACTGTATATTCCTTGAGACTACGTTGTGATGTCACACGATTGCATAACGATGCAGTTCTTTTTAAAGTTACTACAAATATATTTATTCTTAAATGAGCACTCTGTTAATTCTTATTTTGCTCGACATTACATATTTTCTCATATTAAGGCGGCCTGATTTTACGATGGTGTGGTGTAGGACAAAGGGTCCACCTGGTGGTCCCTAGAACCGAACATCATGGCACGGGTTTATCCCAAAGTTGCAGTCTGTGCTTAACAAAAGCAATATAATACCTACAAAATTCCGGACATGTCAACCATCAAATCCACGCAACCGACAGACCATAAAATTTGAAATTGTAAACGCTCAACTCTTAAGTTATTTTTAGCAATAACTTAGTGTAAAATCTATTTGAAACAAAATTAATTCGTGACCCAATGATGAAAAAAACGTTACGGTGTAGGTCTTTTTAAAAATATTTAAAAACCTGTATTTTCAATGATAGTTTTAGCATAACCCACAAGTATTGTAATTCCGAATACAGAAAACATTACTTGGGCAAACGTTTGGGTTTGCTATGTTGTTATAATAAGATGTATTATTCTAATAATTACAGAATAAGTTTCAGGACAAGTGCCAGATCTCTTATTTTAGAACGTGGAATATAGAACATTGCAAGAAGCACTCACTATAAAGAGTTGTTTAAAAACTAATAATGCATGTCCAGCTAGAAAATGTTAAAGGACTTTAAATCTTAAAAAAACAGAATGTAGAAAATTAACCCTTTAATTTAATTGATTAATTTACAAATTCAACAATTGATTCTCACCAGACTGTAACTTATAAGAATTAATACCAAATTGCATGCGTGTGTCTCTTTACATTTGCTCTATATGATATAGTATAGACCATAGTTTCAACTTCAATTAAATTCATTATCACAAACGTAACTTTGCAAACTGATGAATTTAAGGACACAATTTACATAAAAACAATTAAACGGGTCAATTGCTAACTGAAACGGCCGATATATCGTTCGGTAATAATATTATCTATTTGAGGAATTACGCAATGTTAGATGAATACTGTTTGTATTTATTATACGGTTCGGTTAAATGTGAGAGGTTAGATGTAAAACATGGAACAAATTGTGTCATTTGTCATGTGAATTAGAAAGCCTCGCTGTTAACAGTATTAAACTTAACAAAAGTGCACATACGTACACTTAACCTATATGTGGCACTTAGAGTTACAGATTGAGCTTTCTAAATTAGACTTGTAATACAAAAATAGAATATAGGATACAATGTTAGGTATTCAGAGGTTTAGATATAAATTTTCAGCTTGTACCATAACAATAGAGTTCATGATTGTATTTACATGTTCAAAACCTCTTAATTGAAAGTTGTTCTACGTTTGACTGAATTTACTAGAATGGGTGTTTCTTTTGATGTCGCCGGTTTAAGAGTTTACTAATCAGATAATCCGTCTCATGTCTATACTAAGAGCGCTCCTTTTACAAACTGGTCATTTACCATCCTGTCAAGCCGGTCGTACTAAGAGAGATTCATTATCTTGAGGTAAAATTATGAGTTCATATCACATTCCAACGGAATCTGGAATTAAGAAATCAGTAAGCCAGCGGTTACAATGCAAAATTATTTTGACCAATCAAAGGTTAAAAAGAAAAGTGTTTTACTACAACTTTCGCCCATTGGTCAGAATAAAAGTATCATAATCACACAGGAAACTAGCACTTTAAGTGTTATACATTTTGATCACGGATGTTAACTATAACACTCTGGGGCCAACGTTGTAGGACACTTAATGTGCATACGTAATCCTAATCAAACGTTACGTTTGACTCACTAAGCCCACAGATAGCATATTAAATAGGTGGTAATTAAGAAGTCGTATTTAAAGTATACACAACTGCAAAAGAAATGGTGTTACATTTGATTACCACATTTTCCCGTAAAAGCCACTTAATTGCTGTAACTAAAATTAGAAGTATATTAACTAGAAGTATGCAAGCCGATATTATCCTATATCAACTCTACTATATCAACGGTGTTGGGATTTTGGGGTGGTTTTTAATGTTTTGTTTGACGAAGGCTGCGCAGGCGATCTTACTTTTTTCGTTCCGTTCAATGGAATTTCAGAAATTGAATCACATGTCATTAAGACTGAGCTAAAATGCTTTTATACACAGAAAATAACAAATTAAAAACAGGCCATTGCTGCTCCATTTCACGCATTTTTTGTACATCTTTTATGCATACATAAACTGAAAAAAGCCTAGTGACTGTGTATAGAAAGTACCACAATGCCGTTTACACTGGGTATAGGAAATGGTACGTTTCATAATAAAAGTTTATAGAATTGTGGTAAAATGTATTTTTATGTTTTTACTCATAATTTAAACAATGCAACAAAAACTATACAAATAAACAGAATAAAGAATTCAAATTCCTTACACTGTCATTTCGATAATTTCTTTGCCATTTTATCCATAATTGTATTCATTGTTTATTGTATCAGGGAGACAAAACATAAGCAATTTGCTTAATTTGAATCCCATTCCAATAAAATTTTGTATAAACCAATAAAGTTATGCCTGATATGCAACGTTTAAATATATATTTACTGCAGTTACAGTCCTAAAATAAATGTTACATAAACAATCAACCATATATTTTACCTAATGCAGTACCAATCCGTAGAGCGAACGGAATCCTACAAAAATGTAAAGGCACCTTTGTTAACAACTCTTTATATTTTATAAAGATGCTGCCATTATACACGTGAAGCTGGCTAACACAACAAACAATATACAAAAATCAGTTTTTCCAAATTAGAAATAAAATTGCGAGAAAACACAAAACAAATCCAACTTCCTATAAATTGCATGCACAAAAAGACGATCGCGCTATTGTATTTTGGAATATGTTTATATAACTGGATGGATGTTTCGAAGCAATCGCGAAATTACTGGATCTGTCATTTGTGCGGCCGTTGCGTAAAGCTCAATTTCGCGCTTAACGCTGTTAACCAGGCATGGAGGCGCAACTTGCTGAAGAAAATGGCGCGCTCGGCTACTGCGCAGTCCTGCAAGTCAGGGTAAGCGAATACATAAACAGCATGCGTTTTAATATTATTTTCTTAATTATGAAAAAAACACTGAGCGCTTGTTTAATGCACGCATATCTCAATATATTTCAAAATGTATGTAGTACTTAAACCTTGATTTTACCATATTAAATATTTTATTGCTTCAGCAAAATTTTGATTTTGTACTTGTTACAACTAGATTGTACTTTGAACCTGAAGATGCATGCGTGGAATAAATAGCTCTTAATAATGCTTCAAATATATAAGAACAGCATGGTTTAGTAAATTTGAATTGCATTTGACAAAATAATTTTATTGTTTTTGGTATTTTTTGTTTCATTTCTAGGTACACAAGGACAGATTCAGTGGTACCCGAGGAGCTCGTCCTCGCAAACAGTTGGAAATGCGATAAACAGGCCTCGAAATCTTGGAAGTGAACCCCATTTCGACACATCTTCTGTACTAAAACTCCTCAATGGCAGGACTCAGTGGGTAAACGGTGCCCCAAGATCAAATACGATTTTGCAAAACAATCCATCCTCTTTTCCTTTCAACAGATTTCCGGTAAATAACAACCGTATAGAAATAAACCATGGCAGGGTACAGCCAAGAAATCATAGAAGGCAGTTTCAGTATGCCCCTGATACACAAGGCGCTATAGATCTGGATTTACCTGACGGCTTTCAGCCAGGGGCGGGAGTACCCAGTGGTGGATTGCAGACATTGGGTAGCAATCAAAATTTAGACCGAAGAACTGTGTTGAATGGGTTGAACAGACATCCGGTCGTAAATCAAGGATCTGTTGGATTAAGTGGTGCACAACAGCCGGGTTTGGATTTGAACTCTATTGGTGGAAGATTAGGGACAGGTCCCGATCCAGAAGTCAATCCTGTCACACAGATGCCGCTGCTGGGAATCAGTGTGAATCCAGTTATAAAACAAAATGACATTGCTGTGAAGATTGATGTAGGTACATTATGGCTAGGCCACCAGTCACCACCTATCGACCCCGAGCCACAACCTCAGCATAGCTTCTTCGATGGTTTAGTGTACAATCAGGCTTCTAATTCTCTGACAAATCCAGACTATTCTAGAACACAAATAGGCAACACAAATGTACGATCTGAAATTTCATCTCCAACTGGGAGCGTTTTGGAAAATCAACCGAGGCCGACTGGGAACACCCAAGGCTTCAATCAAGGTGGAAATAGTTACCAATCGGCAAGAGGTCAAATTGATCCCACTCTGGGACAATCCGTAACCATAAATACCGGGAGAGACCAACACCTATCAGGAAGTTACATGAAGTCAAACCCCTCACAACCAATACCAGGCCCGATTAGCCAGACGGGTTCGTCTGACAGTAGCACTCAAACCGGACATGAAGGTTTGCAATCCTCACTAGATCAACGAACGCTAGAACATGGATCTGGACAAGACCAAAGAACGAATCCTTCACAAGCAATACCAGCAGGCCCCGCGAGCAAAAATGGTTCACTTGACAGAGGCACTCCGACCGAACAAGGTTTTCAACCCTCACCCATTCATCAGACGCTTGGACAAAAATCTGGACAAGACCAAACAACGAATGTTTCACAAGCAATTCCAAGCCCCCCTAGCCAGTATGGTACTTCTGATAGGGGAATCCACGTTGGACAACAATATTCGCAATCATCAACAACTACAAAAACGCCTGGACAAGAACCTGGCCAATCAGAGCAACAAACAAACCCATCACAAGCAATTCCAGGCTCTATTAGCAGTATTAATACAAGTGGTACTCAGACCGGACGAGAAGGCTTGCACTCCTCAACAGCGAAACAAACGCTTGGACAAGAACCTGGCCAACAAACAGATCAACAAACAAACCCCTCTCAACCAATATCAGATCCCATTATCCAGACGAGTACAGCTGATGGAGGCACTCAAAGGGGATACGATGGTCCGCAATCCTCACCAATTGACCAATGGCTTAGACAACATCAACAAACTAATACTAAAAAGTTGAGACCAGACGCTACTAGCCAGAATAATACAACTGATAGTGGTACTCAAACGGCACAGGGAGGGTCGCAACCCTCACCGGCTCAACAAACGCTTGGACAGGATACTGGACAAAATAAACGAACAAAAACCACACTGACAATATCAGACTCCATCAGCCAGAACACCACAAGAGATATAGGCACTCAAACGGGACAAAATATTCAAAATTTAGTTGACAAGTCTGCGAACAATGAGATACAAAGACAAAGCAGTGTATTGATTGTACATGGTGGTAGAAACGTAACTGGTGAAAATAGGCATGCATTTGAACAAATTCGCCGACAAGAACAACCTCCTTCAGACCTTGAAACACACAGGACACATAATAATATACAAGTATTGCTTGACACACAAAAAGGTGCAAATCATACTGTTGGTCAAGCGGACAGGTCAGATCCACAGAATGTGTCAGGTCAAAATCTGTCTCAACCTGTACAGATTGCATTTGAACAATCTGTTGACAACAAAACCCGAAGTTCGTCAAGTCAAATGGCAAGCGAACAAAGCAGTGTCTTGGTTGTACATGGTGGTAGAAACCCAAACGTTGAAATCGTTGGCAAAAATCGCACGCGCCCAGATTATTTTGTGCAAACGCCGGTGACTGACCTGTCAATAGGAGGCACCAGAGTTGCTGAATCCACTTTAGGTGAAACAGTGCGAGCTGATCAAGGAACAGGAGACAAACAGATAGGCCAGGGTGTGCAGCATACACAAATTCATCAAGGGAGAGAAAATACACAATTCCAGAATGGGACAGGAAATGTACAAATTGATCAAGGTAGAAAAAATACACAAATCGACCAAGGCAGAGGAAATACACAAATTGATCAAGGAAGAGGAAATACCCAATTCGAGAATGGGACAGGAAATACACAAATTGATCAAGGTAGAGAAAATACACCAATCGATCAAGGCAGAGGAAATGTACAAATTGATCAAGGCAGAGGAAATACGCAAATTGATCAAGGTAGAGGAAATACACAAATCGATCAAGGCAGAGGAAATACACAAATTGATCAAGGCAGAGGAAATACACCAATAGATCAAGGCAGAGGAAATACACAAATTGATCAAGGCAGAGGAAATACACAAATTGATCAAGGCAGAGGAAATACACAAATAGATCAAGGCAGAGGAAATACACAAATTGATCAAGGCATAGAAAATACACAAATTGATCAAAGCAGAGGAAATACACAAATAGATCAAGGCAGAGGAAATACACAAATTGATAAAGGCGGAGGAAATACACAAATTGATCAAGGGAGAGGAACTGCACAATTAGAGAATGGAACGGGAAATGTATTAATCGACAAAAAAAGAGTAAATACACAAGTTGGGCTAGCAAGAGGAAATACACAAATCAGCCGAATTGAACAAAGAGCACAAAACATACAAATTCCCCAAGTAAATAATTATTTTGCTAGCACATCTTTGCCCATAATTGGCCAAGACATAATACCCAACCAAAACCAGCCGTTGTCACAAATGCAATATAATCAAAACGTTCTTCGTGACTATGGTTTACAGCAAATAGAACCAACAGTTGCACCAATGACAGAAGGTCCTTATGGATTCGGTACTGTTGACTATATGTTTGATATTCTTGCAGAACGCCAAACAACACAAGGTATTGATGTCCTCGGTGCGCAAACCACAACAACTCCAGCCATCCAAACAACCACAACCCGTCCAATTAGCCTCGAAGCAGCTGAGGAAATAGCGGCGGAAAAAAGTGAGCAACAGGCTGAAGCAAACCAAGAAGGCCCTGAAGTGAACCAGGAATCGGTTAATGGTGTCACGAATCACACAGTTTCCCCTGTAGATAAAGTCAACAATACAACATCTACTGTTACTAATCCACCTGAAGGCATCCCACAAACTTCTCTGAGTAGTCAAACCACACCAACTCCTAACAATTTCAAAAGTTCACGTGGTACAGACAGCAACCAAAACATAGCACCCAGTAGCATTCCTGCTGACAGTAATAAACAACCTTTGCCGGGTGGCATTAAAATAGCATCTCCTGCTAGTAATCAGCGAACATCACCTGGTGGAAGTCTTAAGACATATGTTGGAGGTAATCAAAGCGAACCCCCTGGGGGTAGTCCACAAGCTTCCCCTGGTAGCAGCCAACACACTTCCCCTGGTGGTAGTCAAAATACATCCGTTGGAGGTAGTCAAAGCGCACCCACTGGTGGCAGACAACAAGCTTCCCCTGGTGGCAGTCTTAAGACATCCCTTGGAGGTAGTCAAAGCGCAGCCCCTGGTGGTATTCAACAAGCTTCACCTGGTGGAAGTCGAAAAACATCCGTTGGTGGTAGTCAAAATACGTCCTCTAGTGGAAGTCAACAAACATCCTCTGGTGGCAGTCAACAAACAGCCCCTGGTGTTAGTCAACAAACAACCCCTGGTGGTAGTCAACAAACAACCCCTGGTGGCAGTCAACAAACAACCCCTGACAGTCAACAAACAACCCCTGATAGTCAACAAACATCCCCTGGTGGCAGTCAACAAACAACCACTGGTGTTAGTCCTGACAATTCAAAGACATCGCTTCGCGGTAGCCAACAAACATCACCTGATGGTAACCAACAAATTTTACCTACCGGTAGTAAAAAAACATCACCTGATGGTAGCCAACTAGTTTTACCTGTCGTTAGTCAACAAACATCACCTGATGGTCACCAACTAGCATTACCTGAAGGTAGCCAACAAGCATTACCTGATGGTAGTCAACAAACATTACCTGATGGTCACCAACAAGCATTACCTGGTGGTAATCAACAAGCATTACCTGGTGGTAATCAACAAGCATTACCTGCTGGTAGCCAACAAGTATTACCTGGTGGTAATCAACAAGCATTACCTGCTGGTAGTCAACAAGTACTACCTGATGGCAGTCAACAAACATCACCTGATGGAAGCCAACAAGTATTACCTGGTGGTAATCAACAAGCATTACCTGCTGGTAGTCAAAAAGTACTACCTGATGGCAGTCAACAAACATCACCTGATGGGAGCCAACATATATTAGCTGGTGGTCACCAACAAGCCTTACCTGAAGGTAGCCAACAAGCATTACCTGGTGGCAGTCAACAAACAACCCCTGGTGGCAGTCAACAAACAACCCCTGGTGGTAGACAACAAACAACCCCTGGTGGTAGTCAACAAACAACCCCTGGTGGCAGTCAACAAACAACCCCTGGTGGCAGTCAACAAACAACCCCTGGTGGCAGTCAACAAACAACCCTTGTTGTTAGTCCTGACAATTCAAAGACATCGACTCGCGGTAGCCAACAAACATCACCTGATGGTAGCCAACAAGTTTTACCTGTCGTTAGTCAACAAACATCACCTGATGGTCACCAACAAGCATTACCTGCTGGTGGCCAACAAGTATTACCAGGTGGTTATCAACAAGCATTACCTGCTGGTGGTCAACAGGTTTTACCTGGTGGTCACCAACAAGCATTACCTGGTGGTAGCCAACATGTCTCAACTGATGGTAGCCAACAAACATCACCTGGTGAAAATCGGACTTTACCAATTGGTTATCCATACATATCAATTGATCGTAGTCAACATGTAATACCTTATGGTACTCAGCAAAACTCATCCTTTGGTAGCCAACAACCTTCAAATAACAGTAATCAACAAACGTCACCTGACAGGTATCAAGCGATATCACCCGGTGTCAATCAACAAGTATCAACTGATGGTGTACAGCAAACAATATATTTTAGTGGACAGCAAACCTCCCCTAATGGTAGTCAACACACATCACCTGATCAGCAAACATCACCTGATGGAAACCAACAAGTAGTACATGATGGTACTCAACAAATATTACCTGATGGTAATCAACAAGCATCACCTAGTGGTAATGGAACATCGTCAATTGGGTATCCATATGTATCACTGAATCGTAGCCAACAAGTATTATCTGACGTTAGTCAGCCAAAATTACCTGGCGGTAGCCCACACATATCACCTGATGCTAGGCAACAAACATATCCTGATGGTAGTCAACAAACATCACCTGAAGGTAGTCCACAAACATCACCTGATGGTAGCCAGCAAACATCACCTGATGGTAGTCACCAAACATCACCTGATGGCAGCCAACGAACATCTCCTGATGGGAGCCAACAAACACCAGCTGATGGGAGCCAACAAGTATTACCTGATGGGAGCCAACAAACATCTCCTGATGGGAGCCAAAAAACACCAGTTGATGGGAGCCAACAAGTATTACGTGTTGGTAGTCAAAACATATCGCTTGATGGTAGTCAACAAACATCACCCGATGGTAATCAAACATCACCAATTGGTTATCCATACATATCACTTTATGGTAACCAACAAGTATTACCTGATGGTAGTCAACAAACATTACCTGTTGGTAGCCAACCTGTATCACCTGATGGTAGTCAACCTGTATCACCTGATGGTAGTCCACGAACATCACCTGAAGATAGTCAACAAACATTACCTGATGGGAGCCAACAAACACCACCCGGTGGTAATCAAACATCACCAATTGGTTATCCATACATATCACTTTATGGTAACCAACAAGTATTACCTGATGGTAGTC
>JAQQZZ010130304.1:0-13845 GCA_030265115.1 Mopalia vespertina | reverse complement strand
ACACACTAACCACGGCCACAGGCCTAGGTTAATTAGTAGCTCTTCATGAACTTAGGCAAACACACTAACCACGGCCACAGGCCTAGGTTAATTGGGAGCTCTTCACGAACGTAGGCAAACACACTAACCACGGCCACAGGCCTAGGTTAATTAGTAGCTCTTCATGAACTTAGGCAAACACACTAACCACGGCCATAGGCCTAGGTTAATTGGGAGCTCTTCACGCACGTAGGCAAACACACTAACCACAGCCCTAGGTTAATTGGGAGCTCTTCACGAATGTAGGCAAACACACTAACCACGGCCACAGGCCTAGGTTAATTGGGAGCTCTTCACAGCGTAGCCCCCATTTACTTCCAATGCTTTCACAATGTAATCTACATGATTTTGTAATTGTATATCTGGTGCAGCCCATTTGTGTAGGGGGGGACTTGTCTATTGTCCATTTTCTCATGAACATACTTTTAAATTGATAAATTAAAGTGATAACAAGCTTACAAAATATCCAATTTTAACAAATCAGTTAATTGGGTATTTTAAGTTCAAATTGAAAACGACATTCAGTGACTAACTGGCATAATTCAGTCACTTATCAGACCGTCCGTTTAACAGTTTGGTCTAGTCTTCAAACTATGATCACAATACGCGTAGTTCGCTTAATATTACACGATTCTTTGTCTTTCACACTGGATAAAATTACTGGTGATGATATGGATGAAGGGAAGGAACTCTAAATCAACCTTTATATCCACATAGGCTCAGATTGCGAAGAATCATTTCTGTCCGAAAAGGCGTGAACTAGTAAAAAAAAAAAAACAGGCTCTGAAGGCAACTGGAATGTCCCTTTACATCACAAACACTTGGTAGTCGCCGAATCTCATATTTTATTTGGTTTGCTTTATTTGTCCATTTCACAGAATCTGGAAAACTATCATTTCTTATCTTCCCAGATGTTTGTAAGCTTACAACGCAACGAAAACGGTCCAATCAAGTCCGTCTTTATAAACACAAGTTACAACTAGCTTATTTATCATTTATTACCTTTAGAGTAAAGATATGTCAAAAACTTTAAAAAGTCATTATCAAAATACCAACCTAAGACAATTATGTGCTTCCATACTTCTGTTTTGATTGCTTGAACACACGACAGCAAATCGTATGTCGTTTTCCATTTTGAAAGTTTTTAAAAGCAAAATGGTAAAAATTACACACGTTTCAGATAAAATAATCTATCAAATGTCTTAATCGTGCGTCAAGCTGTAAGAGATTTTAAAATGGCGAAAGGATGGCGTGTAGGGATATTTAAATTGAGGAGATATACTTCGTACACGTTTTTGGTACAAACGTCAACAACGATAACAACAGGAAATATGACCCAGTTTTTACAGCAGAGCAAATGTAGAATTTAACAAACATCCGGAAATCAAATTTAGTATTGGGCTTTATTTTAAAATCATTTTCACTTAAAAGTTGTCCTATACTTTTTGTATTTCTTCAAAATTTATTTCAATGATTATTGAAATGTTTTGGTTGTCAAAATAGAGTGAAATAAATGAAAATCCTTTAATTCTATTTTTAGATGAAACCAACTGGGGAGCCATTTTGTCTTAAAGAAGAATGGTTTTGTCGCATGTGTGAAAAAGTATTCCTTCAAAAAACACAACAAAATGAAAACCAAATTACTCCAGAACAGATGTAGACACGTTTGAAAATAGCTAAGAGCTATGAAACTTACAATTTCGTAGTGTTTGCTTAACTCACTGGAAGTTTTAATGGTAAATTTGAACAAGCATTTGGCTACGCATTCGTTGGCGCGCAACAACAACATGAACGCTTTGGTGAATATTTTGAAGATAGAGTTTATGAACAGTTTGAACCATTTTCACGCTTTGTTTCAAATGCAAATTGATCTTCTGCTGACTGAGCACTAGCAAGTTTAATCTTGAGATGATCTGGTTGTTTCGATTGGATATATAGTATCCACTCGTGGTCAAGTAAATCTAAACACATAGCAGCTGCTATAGTGACAAAAATTAATGAACAGCTGAAATATATGGCTGACCTAGTTAAAATACCCTTGTTCTTGTAACGAATCGAATGCAAACTTTATTGCTAGTACCTCCTAGTTCAGTGGCCATGGCTTAATAGTGGTTAGCGAGTACACTTACTAATCCTACTCGATGTGGCTGCAGCAATCGTGGGGGTAACTTTTTACGAGGTTTTCCACCGTGATTTGGCAAGGAGCCGTGTGAAGGGGATAATCTGTCATCATATAAGTGAAATAACCTTGAGTTCGATGTTAAACCCAAATCAAACAATCGGTTCTTGATAATGAATGGTCTAACAATGTTTTCAAACACTGGGTAAACTTTTTATGGTCCATATATACAGCCTTCTGCTTCTGGCTAAGTCAATACTAAGCTTTGGTAACCCTGTAATAGTTCGAGTAACTGATGTTTAGTATTTGGTTGATCAAGTTGGCCGTAGTGCTAAATATTTATTAAATAATATATTAAAATTGATCTTTTTCTCTGTTTTGTAGAATTGAGATTTATCCAAGGGCTTTTGGTCCTGATTTTGCATCAACATGCAAGCTGTTCAGATGATGGCCCCTCATATGATGAGGGGCCCCCCACCAGGCCCCAGAGGTCCTCCAGGTGGAGGACCAAGAGGGTCTCCTATTTCCTCTAATGGACCCCGCTCTTATTACAACCCACGATTACCCCAGCAATCTCGTGCCCCTGGTGGCTACTTGTCATATCGTCAAAGAATGGAAGCTGTTCAGAATCAATTATTTGATGGCAAGAGAATGCGAAAAGCAGTTCACAGAAAAACTGTGGACTATAATTCATCTGTGATAAAATATTTAGAGGTAACTATTTACGGCTGTATGTTTAACATTGTGCTCATAAATTACCATGCATTCAGGGGCACAGTGGTTTGTGTGTTAAGACTGCTGACACTCCTTTGATATTCCGCGACCATTGATTGACAGCAGTGTGATTGAAAGATACTCGTGCTGTCAGCTTTGGAGCAACTATGTAAGAGCAATCGTATTTTACCACAAGTCACATTCTAAGGTAACTTAATAAATTAGACCAACATGTTGTACATCTAGGTAAGGTCTTATCGGCTCTTTTTCAAAATCTGACCAAATGCGCAGAAAATGAAAACAAAAAAACTACAGGCACGTTTCCTACCTTATGTAGCTCGATGCAGGAGTCTGTTTTAAACTTTCTGCAAGTTTTAATCTCCCACTTAATAAACCACAGTACCGAAATATCATTTCCCACCATCAGTGCTTTTAAAAGATCCTATTCGGACTCCATATAAAAAGCACACTGCCTCAAAAGTGACAAGTTTAACCAGCTGTATGAGTTGTGGAAAATATGTAGCAAAATAAATCGTTTTTGCTTACGTAGAGATGATAAATAAATGGAACGCAGCGGCAAATGAATTTATCCACAAAGTATTGATCAGTGTCCAATTTTCATTACATTGCAAAAAGCCTATTTCAGGACACTCTGATCGTAATCGGATGTTGTAAACTTTTCCCTGCTTACTCATTCGTTTCAATGCGATCTATTTGCAAAATTTAAATGCCCAAACAGGACTCCATCATGGGCCTTTTTTGGCAGCTGTGTTGCATGTTGAATAGTTCCCAATGAAAGTAGTTGTCATTTCATAATTTTCTACAACACATCATGTACTTGATTTAAATTTTGAAAAATTAGACAATCCAAAGATATATATATGTATTATGAAACTATCATTTTGTTATTTTTATATTTTTATATTTTTTTTTAACAATTCTCAAGCCATTTGAATCTTATAGTGTATGTAGGCTATTGGTAAATAATTTTCAATGAATACTGCATGCAAGTTGATTTGTATTGAGTAGATAGATCTTATATTGTCTGTTTATTAAGTGCGCTTGAAGTCTTACGGCTACCTTTTTTTTTGCACTTCAAGTTATATCATTAAACCAATTGAGTTTGAAATGCAGAATGGCATTTTTAGATTTGAATTTCATATTTTAAATTTTAGCTTCTACATGTAATACTCTTTGGACTTCTTAATGAAAAGAGATACATGTATGTAAAAAGTGGTAGTCTATTATGCTCATTTAATACATTCAGGTGTAAAACAATCCTATTTTACAATTCAGCCAAGGGCTTAAGGTTTTCCATTACAGTTAAATACAGAATCGAAAGTAAGGTTCTGTCTGGTTTCCATGTCTGTGTACTATGGAACCCCAAAAGTGGTTATGATACCCGCTGAAATCCCCAGGCCTGTAGTCAAATTGGCAATGAAGCCCGTGGTAAGCTAGCCAACAGTCTGCCATCTTTTCAGTCCAATTCCAGAGGACAGACCACAGATAAATTCTTCTGCTAGCTGATTGGTGACGAACAAGTCTTGTAGAATTCACTATCTCTTCTGGAATTGGTTTGAAAGACGGTGGACCGATGGCTAGTTTAACATGGGCCAATTTGCCTATGTACATGTGTAACATGTAGGTCTAATTGATTAGGCCTATTCTATGGTTATATTGTTTTCTTGTGGGTGGCCTGTTGTCCTAGTGCTCTCAGATCTAAAGGACAACCGAACCAATGCTTGTTACATCCTGTGGTGTCATCATCTGGTGCCAGTGTTGTTGAGGGTGATTCCCTTCACCCATTGGGATGGCATGCGGGCACCTGATGGGAATATTCACCCATTGGGATGGCATGCGGGCACCTGATTAAACTAATCTGTATGTTTATGATTGATATTTAGTTAATATTATATGTTATAATATGTGACAGGGTAAAAGTACGATCAACTAATTCATTTTTTGTCTTACATTACAGAATCGAATATGGCAGCGAGATGTTAGAGATATACGACAAATTCAGCCTGATAGACTTTTTACTTTAGATGTGAGTTCTTTCTTGGGATAATTATTAAGATTAAATTGGAAGCCCTTGGTGTACTTTCTGTTTTTAAAAAAATAAAAAACATTTGATTCTTTTGAATGATCCTTGGAACAATTCTTGAGATGATATTGAAAGTTGTTTGTTTGCTTCAAATTCTATCGGTCCTAATTCATATTTACAAACAGCAACAGCTAGTTTCTGACTGTTCTATAAAATATATTTCTAAGATGATTGTGGATTAATTAAAAATGATCGTAAACGTTTAAGAGTTCTGATTAGCAATACATGTAAGTTGTATCAATTTGATGTTTATAATGATCTTTATATTGTAGCTGGTACCACCATCATGTATGCTCAGTAACCCCATGAATTCAGTCACAACTAAATTTGTAAGAACATCAACCAATAAATTTCGCTGCCCTATCTTTGTCTTAACGGTAAGTGTGGTCATATTATTTCTTTATTGATCAATGACTTGTGAATGTTTGAGTGGGTGTGGGTTGGGGCCCAAGGCTGTGGCTTAGTTGTTACTGTATCTGCTTACTAATCCGCGGGTGGTTGGAGGGAGCTTCATGTTGCCCTGGTGCTCTAAGCTAAAGGGGAACAGAAAGCTGATCTGTTTGTGGTGTCTGTATTGCGTCCTGTTATTGTCCTGTCTTGTCTTTGTTTGTTGCCAGTGGTGTCGAGGGTGGTTTCCTTCACCCATTGGGCTGGCACGTCGTCATATAAATGAAATACCCTTGAGTACGACGTTAAACCCCAATCAAACAAACGAGCAAGCTTACTAATCCTACTTCGATGTACCGTCCACGGGGTCGAGTCCACCTGTAAACCATCAGGTTATTGAGGGAGTCACACGATGTGAATTTGGTAAACAAGAGGGTGGTTTTTATGAGGCTTTCCAACATAAGCAAGGAACAGTGTGAAATGGACATATAAGTGAAATACCCTTGAGGACGACATTAAACCCCAATCAATCAAGACATTCAGTGGCTGGTTTGGGGAGAGTTTCTTGTTGCCCTGGTTCACTCAGTGGCAATATGAAACAGATGTGTTTGTCTTGTAAGGATGAAAATAAGGGCAGTTGATCTGTGATTACCAATCAAAATCTAACAATACTTGATTTAAATTGACCATATCTGTCCTGTAAGACAACATGTATTCTTAGTCATCTGGCTATGGACAGTTTGTTTCCAACAAATGAAAGCACTTCACATTTTATGGTTGTGCTGGGGCCAGTTGCTCGAAACACGATTACCAGCTAACACCAGATTAGATCGCTAATACCGGGTTAAAGATAGACATTCAACATGGCGTGATGTCATATAATAGCGGAATAAATTTAATAGCGCTGCGAATAACCGGCCCCAGGTGTCCGTTACTGTTGAAATACACAATCATCAGTGAAATACTCTTCACCAAGGCATAAAGCACAAATGAGTCGGTCAATCTGGTGAACAGAACTTGTAACCAGCTTACCTAGTTTGACGATGTTTAAATGTAAGTTCTTCTTGCAGTGGACACCTGAAGGAAGGAGATTAGTAACGGGTGCCTCCAGCGGAGAATTCACCCTCTGGAACGGTCTCACTTTCAATTTTGAAACAATCCTTCAGGTTAGTGCCCAATAAGATGTAATAATTTATATCTGTGGGACTTTAAAACTTTTTTTCTGAGAACTCTATTTCAGATTCGTTATTTTTGTTTTCAAGTGTCTGTATTCCTTAATCATTCATTCTAATGTTCTGAGTATCCTTTTTCCATACTGGTTTTAAGCAATTTTGTTCAGTGTTTGGATATAGTTCATATGGTAAAAGTGGGAATGAACTGGAATCATGAAAGGGGCGTCTGTATATTCAAGTTTGTAAGTGAACTAGAATTAAGAAAGGTGTGGCTGTATACTCAAGTTTGTAAGTGAACTAGAATTAAGAAAGGTGTGGCTGTATACTCAAGTTTGTGATGCATGGGGTCTTTTATGGCTTGTTATCCGTATCCTTGACAATAACACCCTTGTCTTATGAGGGTGTGAATACATTAGAAGGTGACCAAACTTGCAGAGGTTATTACCGGCTTAGTAGTAAATATGTAAATGTTTTTTGTTTCTAGGCACATGACACATCAGTTCGTGCAATGCAGTGGAGTCACAATGATATGTGGATGGTAACAGCCGACCACGCAGGTTATATCAAATACTGGCAGACCAACATGAATAACGTGAAGATGTACCAGGGCCATAAGGAAGCTGTACGAGGGATAAGGTGGGCATGGGGAGGCAACTCTGATTTCCCCGTATCAAACTCTTCACCACGTAGGCCTGTTATTCTGCAGCTCTTACTGGCGATCTGTACTGTTTGTGTCTTTGTAACCATGGCAATACTTTGTACCAATTTTCACTTCATACTTCATTTTCTTCACCCCAAAATTACTTCATTAATGATTTGATTACATTTTAGTGTTTTCATTAATAGCATGTTTCCATATTTGATTTCATGTGAATTAGAATTGACTTGTTTTAAATTGATACTTTAGATATTGCCTGAGCTACTAAGACACTTTTGTATTGTTTGAATCAATAAAGCCTTACATTTGACTGATATGTATTTTATCATAGACATTCATATATTCTAGAGATTGAAATAAAACTTCATTAGGGATGATGGGTAAATTATGAAATAAAGAATTACCTGTCGAAATATTTTTTTCATATATATTTTGAGTGCAAAAGCCACGTGAAGACTTGTATTTCCAAAAATGATTGAAATAAAACTTTATAAGGCATGATGGGTAAAAATTATGAAATAAAGAATTACCTATCGCAATAGTATTTTTTATATATTTGAGTGCAAGAAACACCCCTCCAAAACTTGTATATCTGAAATGGATATAATTAGCCATAGGATTTTGGGTTTTTGGGGATTAACACTTTCTTAGTTTAAACAGATTCCTGGACGGGGATCAACCTGCAAAATTTTCTGAACTACAACCTGTTCAAAACTAAGAAAGTGTTATCCCAAAATAACTAAAATACTGTTAATAATAACTTTCTAAAAGACACAAAAATAAATTTATTAATTAGCCATGATTTAAAGTTATCAAATGAAGAAATTCATACATGTATCAAAATATTTAATTTATGTTAAGCAAGGGAAAAAAATATGTATACATGGAAATGATTGAAATAAAACTTCTTTTTTTAGGCATGATGGGTAAAAGTTATGAAATAAAAAATTACCTGTCACCATTTTTTTTTTAAATATCTAAGGTGAACAATTAAAGTGTATTTTTGAAAGTCTAATTGAATGAAGTACACTTGATGGCTAAAAGTCATTAAATCAAGTATTAACTAGCACAACTTCACAAAAATGAAACATAAATGCGATGTTAAACACTAATCAATCAGTTGAACACAGGTTTTCACAAAAAACCAAGCATGAAACAAAAATGTGACGTAAAACACTAATCAGTCAGCTGAACACAGGTGTTCACAATGCCCCAAAGCTCAAAATCAAAATGCAAAGGTTAGTTAAAACATTAATCATTTAGTGGAACACAGGTGCTCAAAAAGTCACACAAATTAACAAATGTGAAACACAAAATTACATAAAACACTAATCAATGCAGTGAACATGGGTGTTTCTTAAGGTCAGAATACTTCATGATACTAGCTTGTTTTAGGTGATTTTGTTAACTCAAGTATGTAACTTTTTTCTTGACCAATCAAAACGTTATATTTTAGTTACCACATGCAGGTCTGTTAGAATGGGCGTTCACATTTTCTGGACATAAAAAATATGTAATACGGCCCTGAACAGCACAAAAATGTATTTAAAGATTACAAGTGTTGTAGCCATGCACTCTTATGTTCTGTTACAATCAACTTGTAGTTTGACATGCAGCACTACTATTGAAATTAAGGTAAAAAACATCCAATTTTTACATCTTCGTGTTGGTTCAGAAGTAAAATGTAAGGAACAAAATGAGATCAAAGTTATAAGTTTTAGTTGCAAATGTTTCTGAAGAGGAACTAGTGTTGAAAAAAAAGTACACTGTTCTATAGTAGTGACTTATTGTAACCTATTAGCTATTTGATCATTTGACGTGGATCTGTTCAGGGGAGATAATCTGCAAGTGGAGACCTTTCTTTACAACAATTAGAATTGGAGTCTAAATTGTTACATTCAAACAATAGAGAATCAATTGCTCTTACATCTTTTCATCTTGTTCTTTGGGGGAAAAATGGATATATATCTGCATTAATTGTCTAACACAGGGAAGCAATTAACAATTTTGGTTGTGTTTAACAACTATTGCATACGTTGTTGTCCTATAAGTGACCTACCCTTGAGTGCTGTTTACCACCAATCTTCTGTTATTAAACTCGTACTACTACAACATGACTTAATTTTATGCTGTTTATATAGTGACCATTAATAGTATTTTGATTACATCTTTTGCATATCATCTTCTATTACTGGATATATTTTTAAAACCTTTTTTGTTATGTTAGAATACCACTGTTAGAACAGATTCAAAATCTGAGTGAGAATTGCTGACCTGCCACCCAGTGTATTTTGTATGCAGAATTTATGTTGAATACAGGCCTGTGCTGTAATCTTTTCCGGCGTAACCTTAAAATTGGCCCTCTAAAGTAACCTGCGCTGATTTTTTAAAATACATATATATGCATTTATGAAAAATAAAGCAAAATGTCTTTATAACACAAACTTCATTGATGATTGGATTGACAAAATTTGTCAACATCAGTAGCAAATTCAGACAACCACTGCAAACAATTTGGGAAAATTATAAATCAGTTCTCCTAAAATAAGTTTGCATAACCATGGGAAGACCCTATTCGGTCCGTTCTCCCAACAGCACAGACTTGGAATACACCAATACTCTATTAGAATGCACAAAGAATTAATATTTGATGCAATGCTATAACACAAAAATATGAGTAATGAGAAAAAACTCGTTTAAAAAAAACAACATATTTATACACCTTGATCCTGACAGCCACACATCAAATTACCAACAGAGAATGCTAGCCACGAAGAGCACTAGGCCAAGTGAACAGTCCAAGTAAAAATGAAGCTAGTCAGAATCTACATGGCATAAGTACTCACAAATTTTATTTGACTTAAGAGGGGAAAACAAATCTTGCTTGTATTGATTCTGTTAAACTTTGTTATTTATTAAACTAGACTATAAACAGAAAGGAGTAAACCTAGCTTGTTTTATCAGATTTGATGGGTGCAGCAAAAGGAGTAAACATAGCTTGTTTTATCAGATTTGATGGGTGCAGCAAAAGGAGTAAACCTAGCTTGTTTTATCAGATTTGATGGGTGAAGCAAAAGGAGTAAACATAGCTTGTTTTATCAGATTTGATGGGTGCAGCAATAGGAGTAAACCTAGCTTGTTTTATCAGATTTGATGGGTGCAGCAAAATTTTACCAAAACTAAAACACCTCTGCCGTGGCTGCAGATCACTAGGTATCACACAAAACATAAAGCCGGAAATCCATTAAATAAAAAAAATCTTTTTCTCGAATATATTATTATTATTCTTAGCTAAATTATTTGAACACAGAGTTTTTATGTAGAGTATAACATCCAGAAGGGAGATAGTTAAGTACCTTTAGTCTCCCACACATTCAAAACCTGCAGATCATCTGTTTATGTATTTAACCATATGTGGGGAGATTTGTAAATTGTCTTGAAACAATTCCAATTTTGATATTAATTACACCAGGTGTGTGCTCGTTATATTTGTCCCTTCAGAAGAGGGGCCGAGGCGCTTACTTATCCTACTCCATTGTATCTTTAACGGGATCGAATCTGTCGATTATCAGGTATATGAGCAAGTCACACAATGTGGCTCTGGCATTCGCGGGGGTGGTTTTTACAAGGTTTCCTCCTAGTTTTCCCCGTAATTAAGCAAGGAAGTGTGTGAAGTGGACTATCAGTCGTCCTATAAGTGAAATACCCTTGAGTACGATGTTAAACGTCAAACAAATCCACATACTTCTACTGGTTTGAGTCCTCCAGTTGACCTCTGTTACCGACAACTCTGAGGTGGTTTTTAGAAGATTTCTGGATGGTTTTCCACCAAATTTAAATAAGCCTGTCAGAAATTGCCAATATATCCTCATTTAATTGAAATATCCTAGAGTCAATCCTGAAACAAACATATACCGTATAGAAAAACTGCCCAATAAAAGTATGTGTGTGCTCTTATAACTAATGAATGGCCGACAAGTGTGCTGCTCTTTTGAAGTTACCTGCCAGTCAACCCAAGTGAGGATTTTCATTGCGCTACTTGATCTACTTTAATAAACCTGCAAGGGTTGATTCAGTTGTCTCACAGCTAGTTTAAATTTAATCGTGGATGAGGCGAATCTTTCATTTGTAATTAAATACCCTAAATTACCTCAAATCACCAATCCTAACTTATTTGCTTGTTGTGACAATATTACAGTCTATAAACAAAGACATTTATGTTTGGCTGAGAAATGTTGACGCTTTCTTACTGAAAAATTCATCTTTTGCCTCTCAGATACAATTTCCAAGTCTTTTAAATAGCTTCCAAAATAGTAATGTTATGGGGGAATTTGAGGTGATTTAGGTTGTGCTCTACGGAACTCCCAAATATCGCCTGCCTTTACTGTGGGCATTCGAGGAGCTATTATTTTCCAACATAACACACAGTTATTATTTGGTGTATATCGCTACCATATTGAGTAGAGTAGAACGCACGAATCAGTCAGTCCATTGGGAGCTAATTGTGTATTGAGCTGGCAGTTCCGCGTCAATGTTAAACAATTCCTAATAATGAGAGAGACTTGTGATAACAGCAATATGAACTCTTTCAACATGGTGCAATACAATGATGGCCAAGATAATTATTTATATGTACAGAATGTGTTTTTTCTCAATAAAGATCTTGCATGCTTTTTATATTCCTTACATGTATCTACAAATATGTATATAGAAATCTATGTCTGTATTTTGCTAATTCAATAAAGTGCAATCAATTTTTTAAATATTTTTTGCTATCGTTAAGATATATAAATGTATTTGTTTCTATTTAATGAGGTGATACCGTATGTACTAATTTTTAATAAATATTTTCTCCAATCCTAGCAACCTTGTTCTGTTTTTTGTTCCACCTAAACAGTTTCTGCCCGACCGATTCTAAATTCACCACCTGTTCAGATGATGGTACAGTTAGAATTTGGGATTTCATGCGTTGTCAAGAAGAAAAAATTCTTCGAGGTATGTCTTCATTTAACTTTAAATTTGAACACCTGCAAACGTTTATGTATAAATTGAGATGAACTGTTGAGGCTCTCTCCCATGTTCGGAAGTTGCTGATATTAGCACAGTTAATGGGACCCCTGATGTGTAGAAAGATCACATCATTCTGTATATGAAATTGCAGTTCTTTTGGTGCATTGAAGAGCCAGCATAATCACCATTGGTGCTGTGTTTATTGGTCGTACTTACAAGGATAAGCATTTGACAGCACTGTAATGGGTCCTAAACACAATGGGTTTGCCAATGACAAAAAAGGGAGATAAGTATGTAACTCCTATAACTTACAGGCAGTGCCACTGGTCTAACAATAGTAAGAAATTAATATTCAAATAAATAACATTGTTAGTAAATGACCTAGGTGGCGTCGCCGGTTATATGATTTACAGATTTATCTCCCTTTTTTACCACTGACCAATCCCATTGCAAGACCTGTCAATTCCGTTTGAGTAGTACTACAACTGGAAAATACCACTGGTGAACATTTCAAGTTTGTTGTAATGCAAGCAGAAGGTAGCACCACACTGGTGCTGACAAAGCCTTTACCATCCATGTTTAGACCACACTGGTGCTGACAAAGCATCTACCATCCACGATTAGACCACACTGGTGTTCACAAAGCCTCTACCATCCATGTTTAGACCACACTGGTGTTCACAAAGCCTTTACCATCCACGTTTAGACCACACCGGTGCTGACAAAGCCTCTACCATCCACAATTAGACCACACTGGTGTTGACAAAGCCTCTACCATCCACGTTTAAACCACACTGGTGCTGACAGCCTCTACCATCCATGTTTAGACCACATTGGTGTTCACAAAGCCTTGACCATCCACGTTTAGACCACACTGGTGTTGACAAAGCCTTTACTATCCACGTTTAGACCACACTGGTGCTGACAAAGCCTTTACCATCCACATTTAGACCACACTGGTGCTGACAAAGCCTCTACCATCCATGTTTAGACCACACTGGTGTTGACAAAGCATCTACTATCCATGTTTAGACCACACTGGTGCTGACAAAGCATCTACCATCCATGTTAAGACCACACTGGTGCTGACAAAGCCTCTACCATCCATGTTTAGACCACACTGGTGTTGACAAAGCCTCTACCATCCACGTTAAGACCACACTGGTGCTGACAAAGCCTTTACCATCCATGTTTAGACCACACTGGTGCTGACAAAGCCTCTACCATCCACGTTTAGACCACACTGGTGCTGACAAAGCCTTTACCATCCACGTTTAGACCACACTGGTGTTGACAAATCCTCTACCATCCATGTTTAGACCACACTGGCGTTGACAAAGCCTTTACTATCCATGTTTAGACCACACTGGTGCTGACAAAGCATCTACCATCCACATTAAGACCACACTGGTGCTGACAAAGCCTTTACCATCCATGTTTAGATCACACTGGTGCTGACAAAGCCTCTACCATCCACGTTTAAACCACACTGGTGTTGACAAAGCCTCTACCATCCACGTTAAGACCACACTGGTGCTGACAAAGCCTTTACCATCCACGTTTAGACCACACTGGTGCTGACAAAGCCTTTACCATCCATGTTTAGACCACACTGGTGCTGACAAAGCATCTACCATCCACG
>JAQQZZ010130293.1:0-13846 GCA_030265115.1 Mopalia vespertina | reverse complement strand
ACTACCGATAATTGGTACAACTATTGGGAAAGACTATTGCATCACAAAAAGACTACCGATAATTGGTACAACTATTGGGAAAGACTATTGCATCACAAAAAGACTACCGATAATTGGTACAACTATTGAGAAAGACTATTGCACAACCAAAATACTACCGATAATTGGTACAACTATTGAGAAAGACTATTGCATCACAAAAAGACTACTGATGGCTGACTCATGTGGCATGAGGTATTGCGATGAATCAACATTTTCATGCATTATTACACCCCTTTTGTTTGAAGTCTCAGGAGGGTTCCACTTTACACTGGTGTGTATGTTGATTATAAACTTACCTTGTTAACTTATTTGAATATGTATAAAGAATACAAAGTTGTTAGATAAACCTAGGCAGTCATCTGGTGTAAATATGGCTTTAAACTACAATGACATTGAATGGTTAAATATTAAGTGTTTCAGTTTACACCATTGTTACATCATTGAACATACCCTTAAAGATGGCGTTAAACTCTAATCATGCAATCCATTATTACCATTTCCCTGCGATCTCTGGCCCGGTTTTGTCTATTTATATAGTGTTTCTCACTTATTTCAACTTGTCCAGGCCCCAGAGTTGATGATCAACAACTTTTATTTAAAGACAAAAGTGTGAATGTTGTCTTATGGATTTGTTTTTGTGTAATGCAAACCCTGTCTTGTCCTCTACAGTTTGCTGAACATTGCTGTGTGAAATTCCTGTGTATCGAACAAAACTCTTAATACTCTGTCAGGGGGGGGTTTCTTCACTTTTTAAAACTCTTGGTGAATTTTCAAATAACTTAAAAATGTGATTCTTTTGTGATTCTTAACTAGCTTCAGTTTCATCTTTCTCTTGTTGAGAAATCAATGTTTTAATTCTTGATACAATCATGTGGGTTGTCATGCTTCATACCTGTTATAAAAATAGCTTCTTATTTCCTGTTGTTTCTTCTAAGCTGGATGTAGCTTCCCAAGTTTCAGAAAGTGAAAATAACTTTTACAATTCTCTGAGAGCAAGGGAGGGGTCACCTTTGGGCTTTGGCTCATTGCTGTTAGGCCCGCGGCCGTGGCTTAGTGGTTAGCGAGTGCGCTTTCTGAGCCTACTTTGATGTACCGTTCACCGTTCTGTCGACCCGCAGGTATATGAGTGAGTCACAAGATGTGGCTCCGGCAATCGAGGGGGTGGTTTTTATGAGGTTTCCTCTCGGTTTTCCACCGTAATAAGGTAAGGAACAGTGTGAAGTGGACAACCCGTCATATAAGTGAAATACCCTTGAGTACGACGTTAAACCCCAATCAAACAAACAAACAAACATTGCTGTTAGATCTTACATTCCATTTCAGCAAATGTTTTCCAATAAGTTAAAATTGCTCTATTTTTAGCAAAACTTATGCTATTGTTATTATTTATTGTTTGAATATGCCACAGCTAGAAAACATGTTTTATTTCCTGACAATGATAAGAAAACGACTAAAATGTTCCCACCATTTGCGACTCATTGGCCAGTTGTCATGAAATAACAGTACATTGAGATTTTAGGTCCAGCACCTGTATTTGGACTTACAAATCAAATAGTTGGTCCCTACTCAGTAAATCTAAAAAATAAACTGACACACATTTTAACTTTTCCCACGGAGGTACATACTTTGCTACAGACATGAAATACATCGACACTACAATGCACTATTGAAACAAAAAAAGGCTGTTGTAGCCTTTTACTCTGCTCTCTCTGAGCTTTGCACTAGGCTAATGACATCTAAAATAGTTTGAGCCAATGTAAAAAAAAGTGAATGTATTATCTGAGGTGCTATTGGTAGAGAGACAAAAAAACAGGATGAGCCATTGAAGCAAAAGCTGTTCTGTCTGAGGTCTGTGCTACATGAGGTACTACTCCATACACCTATAAACTGTATCCCTTGACACGCACTGGCTTCATATAGTTTTGAAAATAAAATGGAATGTGTGAGCTCTAAGTCCTAGTTATCTGTTACTTATTGATATCTTTTTTTTTTCAAATAAATACTAAACACTATTGCCCATCACATTAAACTGTCCTAAAGCTCTAATGCAGGTACCTAATTGAACTATTGGATAGATAAAAGTGATCAGATGCCCTTGGTCAAGCACTTGCCTGTCAGCAGGTGAGTGCACCATTTTAAATAAAACCTTATGTTTTGTGTCACAAATGCATTGCATTGAAAAGAATTATATTTTTCCATTAATGTTTGAAAATATGCCCATTGACTTCTCTTCTTTTCTCTCTTGGAATTACACAAATTTCGCATGACGATCGGTTATTGTCCTGGCACTGAGATTGATTCTCATATTTGCTGCTATGCACAAATGCCATTTAAATGAAATGCTTTTGAGATAGGGTTGTCTGGATTAGGGTAGTTTATTTGGAGAGTTACAGTAGCAATGCTGTCTTAAATTAGCACTGGGGGAAGATTAATTTTGCAGCATAGAATAATATTTCACATTTAATGTTTATTCTTGTGCGAATTACTATTGGATACACTGCAATAACCTGATCCATTGAGAGCTTATATTTTGATGGTAAAGTTTCAACCATCTTGGAAGTAAAATCTAGGATGGAAATTCTGTAGCTATTATTTGTTAATTTTAGATTTAGCCAGATCAGGCCAGATGGCACAGAGACTTCCTGACCTTGTAGACATCCACAGTATAATTCTTGTGAATTAAGGACATCCTCTTTTCTTAGAGTACATTTTTTGTTGAAACTAAATATAGAAAAGTCAAGGAGTATTTTGTTATGTAACATTGTCATATTTTTCTTATGGAGTTGCAGCCATAATTACATACACTTCTAAGAGTTTGGTCTGTCAAAAACACTTCCACATTTCATGAAATATCATTTTAAAATAGATTTGTCAGAAGGTACTTTTACAAACAAAAGTAAAAAATTTGGTAACCAGGCTTCAGACCAGTTAAATAAATCTAACTTCATCTATATTATGTTTTTTTTTCTGTTCTTTTTTCTTCTTGTACTTTATGCGGTGAATGTGTTTATTTGTTTACACCAGTGAACTATTATTTTTGAATAAGCTTATTATATATCTTTAATAATAATAATATTAACTTTATTTAAGGAGGAAAAACATACAGTTAAATACAAAATTTGCTCTTCCCTGTAGCCCTCAATGAATAAGCTTCAAATAAGACAAATGTTTCTTGCAGATGTTTTTATTTGGTTTCATTTGTTTGAGTATTTATTATTTAAATACTAAAAACTAAGAAGTAGGTTATGTAATTCTTCGTGAAGAGGTATATGAGTGAGTCTCGGTTTCCTCACGGTTTTCCACCGCAATTAGGCCCACAGCCATGGCTTAATAGTGGTAGCGAGTGCGCTTACTAATCCTACTTCGATGTACTGTTCACAGGTATATGAGTGAGTCACACGTTGTGGCTCCAGCAATCACAGGTTTGGTTTTTACGAGGTTTCCTCTCGGTTTTCCACCGTAATTTGGCATGGAACAGTGTGAAGTGGACAATCCCTCGTCAAATATAAAGTGAAATACCCTTGAGTACGACATTAAACCCCAATCAAATAAACAATTTTTGTGAGGGGTGAAGAAATCTATGATCAAATTAAAATATTATTTACAGGTAAGAAAATTGCCTGATTTCACTCTACATGTATTTTACTATTGCTATATATCTTTATAAGATATCCTTTGTTCAGAAGTGTTCCTCACTTTCTATATTTGTAAATTAGAGGAAGCGAGAGAGCTGTTCATTGCTGTGTGAGTGATCTTATATTAACAGTGAGCTCTTTAATATACAGTGACCATAACTCTATCATTTTTTTGTTTGCAGAAGTGGAAGTGAGAAATCTGATATCATCAGTGAGGGGTCGAATTGAGTTGACAGTGATTGAACCTGAACCCAAGGACCTGCAGTTGGTGTTGCTGACCGGCGAGGAATATCGGCCATCCTGTACCCCGAAGAAATGTAACATTCGCCCAGGGACAACAACTGTAGCCGTCTTTAGTAATTACACTACAAGCATAGAGGCGTCTGTATCCGTTGGTGATAATTTGACATTTGAATTCTTGTATAGCGATGACGGATCTCGATATGAACATCAGCCTGGTGATGGGGCTCCTTCATGTCAAGATAGAAACTGTTCTGCTGTCGTTCAGGTTGGTACATAGTTTATATCATACGTACATTATTGGTTATAGATCTAGATTTTGATTGTTTCTTCATTTAGTGCCAGGATACTAGAAATACATGTACATGTATGCTACACAAACGGAATTATCCAATGTACATGTAAATCTCAGTTGATCCCAGCATTTACTCGGACTTGATTAAAATCAAATAAATCACTTCTATCAATTTAGAGATAAGTGAAATGGATCAATTGATATGTCAGTTAATATAAATACAGGTAATATTTTATTAGTAAAATCGAATCAGATAATTGCCTCAAATCGTATGAAAATCAGAGAATTTATATGTTTACATTATATATTTATGGTTTTGGCAGAAGAAGAATCAGTTTAAATGAAATTTAAAAAAAAAAGACTTGCAGGATGTTTGCCGTTTTTGTTATATTAAAATACGCCTACAATTGGATTCAGAGTCCGTTCCTGTTGAATGCAATCTGTCCTCTTTCAAGTCTTCTGTATTTCCATGGTTTTTAGTCTTGTGTATTTTTCAACATATGATTCTGATTGTTTTTTGGGATATCCAACATTCATCCATGTGCATCTATGATTTCATTGACTCAATTTCACACTCGAAGGGAAGAGCTGATGGATTGCCATAGCTATTCCATGAGGACTAGTAGAAACTTATTAATTCAGTTGAATTGCTGTAGCACTTTCAAATCTAAAAACAACGGTGGCCGTGGCGTAGTGGTAGTGTGTGTGCTTCCTAATCCTACTCCAATTTACCATTCACAGGATCGAGTCCATCTGTCCACCATCAGGTATATGAGTGAGTCACACCATGTGGCTCCGGCAATTGCGGGGGTGTTTTTTTACGAGGTTTTCTCCCGGTTTTCCACTGTAATGAGGCAAGGAACAGTGTGAAGTGGACAATCCGTCGTTGTATAAGTTAAATACCCTTGAGTATGACATAAACCCCAATCAAACAAACAAACAATCAAATCTAAAAACAAATGCATTATGTCTCTCCATTCTCTTCATTCTTTCTGTCCAAGAACTTCGTGTTAGGTAGATAGGGCTTAATTCTTCAAGTAAATAGCTACACTATGTCCTTTAAAGATCTGACAATGGTGAGAAAAGATTTTTGAGACAGAAATTAATTTTTCTAGTCTTGGAATTTCATGGGTAAACAGTGTTTGCTCATTTGAAACTCCTGGAAATTCTGTACTAGTGATCACATTTATATTGAAAGACTTTCATTAAAAAGTTGGACTATTGTGATTATAAATCCATGCAAATTTTGGGTTTCCTTCAAGACCCTGTAAATGATGATCGAGTTGTATGTTTTTGTGCATTGGTTGATATCTTGAAAATGTTTTTAACAACTCTTGAAAATAAAAAAGTACTTTCTTAATTTAAATAATAAAAGATTCCTGGAGAACCCAAGTTTTATTCCTGGGATTTCATGACTCTTAATTCTGTATGAACCCTGTAAATTTGGGAAATGTACCACAGAACCAGTGGCTTTATATAATTTTTGATTGAGTAATTGATTGGTGTTTATCTCCCGTGCCAAGGATATTCCACTTGTGTCTGCAGTGCACCCCACTAGCAACTAGCCTGGCTCATAGCCTCATACAAACTTCATCCACAAAATGTGAAGAGACTGATCTGTTGAGAAACAATGTTCAGCCTTTTCTCAACAAAGACAGCATGATTATTTTTTAAGAATATTGTGCTGTTTGATAGCCAGAGGACGGCTCAATATATATGATGCAAAATGCTAAAAAGCAAATTGTTTATTATTTTTTCTTCCAATTTGATGCAAATTACCATTGAAGTTTATTACATAAAGTTTTTTTATCAAGATATCTTGTATATTACTTTATTGGACATTTCTTGCCAAAAATAACCACTATACTGCTGAATGTTCCAAGGAAACACTAATCTCTCATTGTGGTGCTCTCAGGGATACGTACAACTGAACTCCATGTAAGTGCAGCATTGCATCGCACCACTCTGCCATCTTACATCTCTTACTTGTACCATCATCTTCATCAGCTTTTTCTTTGACATACAGTTTTCAATCACTCTCTTGAATGTAAACAAAGGCTAGCTGGACCTGTAGACACTTGGCAGTACCAGGCAGGTTTTGTATATCAAACGGAAATTGAAGTGGTTGGAGATAGATGAAGTGTTTGGGTAGAAGATTTCCTTTCTATTTGGCCAGCCTGAGAGTCTCAGTAACTTCTGTATATATCTGTCTGTGTTACCATAGTTAAACCAATACAGTAACATGGGTTTTCTCAACTTGTTTCTTTTCCATCAGTTAATCTAATATACTGAGGACACTTTCAAGAGAACACAAGGGAACATGTTTAACTTAAATTAAAAGACTGCTATCTTTTTATTACCTCAGTTACTGGGTTGTAAGCATTTTGTTCTTCCATTCTTACATGTAAAGACAGAGAGAGAGCTTGTCTGTCTAACCAAAGAAGAGAATTCAGGTTGTATTCTGTTGGAGCACTAGTAGTCTGTGTGGAATGGTATTCTTTCCTGTATTTGTAAAATATACATCTTTTTTATGATATAAAGTAATTTGCAAGTCTAAGCAATAGAAATAAACTAAAAAATATAAAGTCAAAACCAATCAAACAAGATTATTATTTTCTGGTTTAAAATTGTCCTGCTAACAAAGCCACAGCATGGAGACAATTGGGTTATGGTTGATACATGTACATGGAGCTAAGCTTTACACTTAACTTCACTTTATAGTAAGAGATATAGAATTAACCCTCCATCCACTTTTTTACACGTCTATTTATCTGCGGGTTCGTGTAGACGTTAACTAAATAAGAATCTGATCTGTGAGTAGGTCTGTCTACAGTGATATTACTCTATTGGCATTTATACCATGCATTCTGGCATCCAATGCTTCAGCCTGCCATCTCCTGATAGCTTAGGAAAACGCATACTTCCGTTGCCCTTTATAGTCGGATAGCTCATCAAGAGGAAATACACGCCCAAGACAAACGCCTGCAATCTCGAAAGGTTCTTTGATCTTCACAATGTAGCCCTGGAGATTCTGGTGTCTCAAATGTATAACAGATGGCAGAATTTCATGACAAACTCACTAAGATTTTATTCAACTGGGTTCTCTTTGAAGGGAGCTTGTTGGTGTTCTTACACCTGTTTACAGCTGTCCCTTGACTCATCTTACTCTCAATATATACTTGCTTGGTGTTTATACATAGTACTCAAACACTTATTCTTATTATCAAAACCCCATTATACATCTATATCTGATAAGCTGAATTTAGTTCATGAGTCAGTTGTTGGTTGAATGAGAGGAAACTATCTGTCTCACAATCAGTCTTTTGCAACTCTTTTTGTAAAATTTCTGTAGATTACAAGTTAAAGTTTGTATATATTTAGAAACTTATATAGCTTTCTATGTGAAAAAGGCTTGTTCTACCTCAAAGACAAAATTTCCAAGTCCTTTAAATAGCCTGCTGGTCACCTAGTGGTAATTTTAGGCGATGTAGGGGAGTTCAAATACAACCATGTTCGTTTAAACTCTTATAAAGATTACTTGTTCTTTACACTCATATATGAGGAAATTTGACAAACTTATTATTTGTCTACAGTATGCACCCTGGATAAAGTCAGTGTTTCAAAAATATTTTTACTTTCAGTTGTGTAAGTGTGGCTACTGTTTGAGTAGATTCTTGTAATTCCCAAAAACTCTACATGTACATTAGACACCAATTAGTGAATTACATGTATTTTAATAATCTGTTATTGGCATAGATATTTTTGACTGTAACGGTAAAATTTGTCAACTGATCGGTATATGAAGAGTAGCTATATTAATACAGTATTATGTTTGCAGTCGGTAAATGGTTGAGATCATCTTGTCTTGTACAGGTTGAAATAAATAAGGAACAGATAAATTGAAAGCATTTCTACATACATGTATATATAAATAAAAAAGCCTATATCACGTTTCTAGCTCTCCTCTATCTGCTGCTGACCTTTACCCTTCACCTTACTGTACCTGGCACTAGTTTAGCACCTGACTTACATCCCCCAAGTGCTACATACCTTTAATATGTCAGAGGGCCATGAACCCTTGGGGCTTCTTGAGGAATGCAGGGAAATGGTGTAAAAGTGACCCGTGATTTCAAGGCAACCAGGAAGACCCCTATCAAGTTTCAATAGCTTTGCGCTAGAATAGAAAATTCAGGGATGCAAAGATTTTACATGTGTACACTCGTAAACCTTCTGATACGTTATTAACATATATCAGTATAGTGTCACTCTAAGTTGATTATGAATGAATTCCACTGCACAGTTATGTTGACTTATTAACACCAATGACTCACCACACATTCTCAGTTAATATAATAAATCCTAATACCAACTTGTTTTTGGTAATCAACAAATGAAACGCAGAAAAAGACAAATCTGCATGTCTTCTTCATCAGGCCTTCTGATTTGAGGTGAGTGATCTGTGTTAAAGCAACACCTCCTATCAGAAGACCTGCATCAAGGGTTGGACCTCTGGCTTACAAAGCCTGCTCAACACTCAAATGACTGATTTACACATCCCAAACAAATCAACACTGTTTGAAACCATTAGTTTGAAAAAAGTGATCATTTTTTCTCTCAGCCATATCGTAACCAAGACTATACTATCTAATGTCTTCAACCAACTACTTTGTCACCATGGGCTATTAGTACAACACACTTTGAACTATGAAACATGTACTATCAAATCACAAAAACGTTTAAATCACCCAGATGACAAATTTCAATTTGTGTATTATAAAGAACAGACCAGTTAATCAGAATTTTATCATTATGAAAACATTAATGAATTTAGGGAAGAAAACAATGACAGACCAATTTAAATCTTTTTATATTGCAATGGTGCTGTTATTGATTAAGATTCAAGACTGTAGAGGATGTGATTTTGACCCAGGTCAAATATGCCGATATTAAACCAAGGTATTCTAACTGTAATATAGTACAACTACTCCTGTCAGAATCAGGTTGATTAAGACACATTCAGCTCTCCAGAGATTTTTCTCCAGAATATTAAATACTGGTGACTAGTTATTGAAAGGACTCGCAAATATCGGCACATTTCATTCTTGTAATCAAGACTGGTTAAATACGGGGCTGCATTATTGGACTGCAGCTTGGTCAGGCTTGATCAAAATGGTTTTATATTACAGAAAATTAATAATATTGTAGCATTTGGAAGCCTATTGACCTCCGTGTCTTGACAAGGCTACACTATGTTAAGTTGTCAATCATTGCAGCCAACTGTGTGTTCGGGAATGAAATCCGGCATGGGAAATTTACACAACACAGTTTGCAAAACTAATTATTAAATATCTGATTGAACAACAGAATTCTGTATTCTCTTTTGGGAGTTATCCGAGAACTGACATTATGTTGCCCTCTGAACTAAAATGGAGTAACCAGAAGTGCTGTCATGTTGTTTAATTATTTTTTTCTTGCAATTGTCCTTTCTTGGTCTTTTTTACCATTGGTTTGAAGAGCAGTATCTTTCCCCGATTGAGCTGATTTGCTGATATATATATACATGTATGAGTGAAGTATTCTTTTTTGAAAGAGCAGAAAAATCAAATCAAATTTGTCCATAAAACTACTATTTTGGAAACTATTTAAATTACTTGGAAATTGTGTCTGAGAGGCAGAAGATGAACTTTTCAGACAGAAAGCATCAACATTTCTCAGAAAACATAAATTTGTTTGATTACATGCTGTAATATTGTCACAACAAGCATAGAAGTTAGGATTGGTCATAAACAAGATTTGATTGGTCATAGAGATTTGAGGTGATTTAAGGTACATCTATGTCTATACTGTACTGTTTCATTCTTGGTCTGCCTTGTTCAGCCAAATTCATTGGTATGTATATGCTATGCTGTATTTGAGCAGGTTAATATGTTAAAGCCAGTAGGATACTGCATGGCTTTGATGGTCTCCTAACAGTCAATGACTTCCCATGACTGCTTATTATTAAATCAGGGACTATAATTTTCTTCCTCTGAAACCAGACTTTTTGCTCAGTTCTGAGCTGACTTCCTACAATTAATTCAAGACCTTTCATTTCTCTCATCAGGAAAACAAGGTCAGTGGATCATACTGATCGAGAAGTCTGTTTAATAGAAGAGCTTGAGTCTTATTAGTACGATTTAGGTTCTAGTAAGGTTCTTTGTTAACAGTATGATATTGTCTGTTTTGTAATGTAATGTTGTTGGGTAAATCAATCAATGGAATCATTTTACCTGTGTGTGTGTTAATAAGAAATCACAACAGGTAAGCTAATTTATGATCAGATCTGTTCGATTTGGAACAGGGTTATTTCTGGTCCCACATTTTCATTTAATCAACCCAATGGCGTTTTGTTACGCTACATTTACTTTTCGTTAAATAAACCAACAAAAAATATCACGAGAGCGGGCAGTGGGGTGGAAGCTTTCTCCTGCCCAGGTGATTTCAGAGTCAAGCAGTAATATGAATCTGATGTTTTATAGAGTATTTGTTTTCCCTCTTTAGATTCTCCTTTCCTGTATTTGTTGCCATCGGTGACAATAAGCAATTTCTTTTTTTTTTCTCATTGGGCTGCCTTTTTAATACTCATATGAGTGAAATAATCTAAAGTAGGACAAATTAAAATCACCAATTATATCATCCTTGAAACGACTTTACATTGGCAATAAATAGGAATTGACTGCAACCTGCTTCTCTGACACTCTGGATGAACAATGCATTTGATAACCATGTTCTGTGTGGGGAGAATGCAAAGAATTTCTCTACGCTAAGCTATGAAACCCATGTAAAGTTTCTAGCTAATGATATTTGAGACACAATCAGTCTTTATAAAATTTCTAAATTTTCTAGAAACTCCACTGGTAGTGATTTTACTTTGTTGAGAGTAAAAAAAAATCTGATCTGTTATGATTTATCACCCTAAGAACTCTAATGTGGATTTTATTTCAATAATTAAATTGCTGTTAAATTAAGTGTTTTTTAAGAAAACTTGTGAAGAACATTGAAAAAAAAAATATTTGAAGAGTCTTTGATCTGTGAAAATTTCATTTGTGGGGAAGAGATCTTGATATTGTTAGGTATTATAAAGTTGTGTTATGTGTCTGAAATATATCGGTTGAACAATTCACAAGATTACAGAAATTAAGAATCATTGTAGTGCAAGTGTAGTGTTTGAACTTCAGTCAGCTCTTCAGGATCTTTGACAGATCAGTGCTTGTGTGAGAGATGTATAAATGCTGGGAGAAGACACTTAATGATGGATGTCTTCATATTGACCTGCTTCTCAGAAATGATAAATGATGCTTTGGGCAATGGATTGACCTGTGTAAAGCAAGAGCTGTCACTCCCACTCATTCATATGTTTGTTTCAAAGGAATCCTGTTTAGTTCTTCTTCATTATAGACAGCTTTTCTTCTCCATAACGTGGTATGACAATCTATTCAACAGATAAATAATTATTCTTTGTCATTTTGATTGTTTCAAAGTGCATGGTATGAAGCCTGGTACGAAGTCCTTCGGTTAAGGACAGTTTTTAACAAATGTCTTTGAAATATGTCCTGTATTTGTCCTGTCTTGTCATTGTTTGTCGAGGGTGGCTTCCTTCACTCATAAGGTTACATGCCCAATCAAAGAAATAAACAAATCTCTGTCTCTCCTTATCACTAGAGAAACATTATTTTTACACCAATACAAAACATTTCACACATTGTTGTTGTGTAAGAGTGGCTGTTTTCTGTTTGTGTACAAGTACACCATCATTATATAAGCAAAGTACCATTGCATGATGTTAACACTAATCAATCAATCCAATCAATCATTCAATAAATAAACCGATCAATCAATCAACAATCAATCAATCGACCAGTCAATCAATTAATCCACCAGTAAATCCACAGTGCTGATTTTCAGAAGACAATTGAGATAAGTGGAAAGATTACAGATCAGAGATGAATTTTCAGCATTGTGTGTGCTGTGATACCATAATAACCAGGGTTGTGTTTGCCTCCTTTGTACATGTACCATTAATTACCTTTGGTTGGAACTACTATTCCCAGACCATGGTTCTTTATCGTTACTTGTTTTTTGCAAATACGTCTGATAAATTGTTTTTTTCATTAATGATATTATGAATGTATTCCTCAGTTTTAGTTTTATGAACTGTTCATGAAAAGTATGTTTGATTCTTTTGATTTATGTGTTAACATGTTTTTATTACCAAAACAAAATGGTTCTTTCAAGAAGGTTCATCTGGGTCTGTGAACTTCCAAGAATGTTTGTTGGACATGCGTTCAATTATCTGACAAATTAATGGGCTGTGGCAAGCTGCTTGTCCATATTGGCAATCAAATATGTATTTAGATTGACACACAGTGATAACTGTTAAGAAAGCCATAGAAAAGACCATCAACCTTGTGAAATGATTGTCCATGAAGCTAGCAGTCACTGACAGACATGGTTATATATGATTTATCTGCAGGGCGAATTCCCTATAATTAAATTGTCTTCAAATAGCTAGCGATCTTCACTAAACTGGTGTCGGGGCATATCTCATAAGTGGTTGTATAAGCCCAGCCTCGTGTAAGGTCAGTCTGTGACATCCATCAGGAATTCTTTCTGTCTAAGATCTGTGATGTCATTTTGTCACTTGTAGAAGCTGACAAGAATGCATGTACATGTAGTGTACCCTGTAGAGTAACAGATTAGAAAGATCATTTTGGGGACAGTCTATGAAATTTATTGAAATGAAGTCCCTAGTGACATCTTACTAGTGTATTGTAAAAAGGGAAGTAGAAATTTGAAGCAATGAGGCTGATTGTGTAGTCTTTGGTAAAACGCCTTGGGGACCTCTCATGTTTGTCATGTCATCCCGTATACATGTGACATTGATGACCTCCCTTTGATTTTCTCGTACATCATCTGTGAAGCAGTTTAAAGCAGCTTGTCATTTTCTAACACAATTTGATCAATGTCAATTTCAGACAAGGAACAAATTGTACACTTCAATGGTTTCAGTCTCGAGGAAATATTAAGTGTTTGTCCAAAAATAGAAAATTACCATTTGCCTTGGAAGAAAGTGAAACTTCATGGACATATACAGTTGAAGCCATACAAGCCAGACTATCTGTAAATTCCTGGAATGTATGCCAGAAGATAATAGTGATTAGTTTCTTGCAGTATGTGATTTCTACATGTATTAACATGCAAGGCTGTCAAGATGTTGTCAGTTTCAGTGGGATCTGCATTGTAATGATAATTTGTGCAGTGTCTGGGGTTGAAGACATTGTATTGTGTTATCAGAGCCTTTAAAAACAAGCCACAATACAGAGTTGTAGGACATGTTCCTGGTTATCTATTTTTAAAGACAGACTGTCTGAAATTCGGCAATGTGTCATTGGCAGTGTCTTATTACTTCATCTGAGATTCTTGTATTAGAAGTACATGTAGTGTAAGAAAGATCTGTCCATCGGGTGGTTTAGCTCTCTGACCTTGGGAAGCTGATCTGTCTTTGTATTACATCATGCGACTGTGACGTGTCCTGTATTGTCTTTGTATTACATCATGTGACTGTGACGTGTCCTGTATTGTCTTTGTATAACAT